>JAUTBT010026131.1:0-19825 GCA_032361225.1 Lepetodrilus schrolli
GTGTGTGTGTGTGTGTGTGTGTGTGTGTGTGTGTGTGTGTGTGTGTGTGTGTGTGTGTGTGTGTGTGTGTGTCCACTGGAAACGAACTGAGAATGCGCTTTTTTTTGGTGTGGAATAAATGTACTTAAAATTGTGTTTACTGTACGACAGGAAATAATTCCACATATTATTTTTTACCAATACATGTAGAACACATGACAATCACAATTTAAACACTCACTATATATTTAAACAGGCGTGTGATTGTCTGATGTCGACATTAACATCCGAACTGAGCAGACAGGGGCGCCATTATATCACAGAAACAGCAATTACTGTTTGAGTCAGCTGTATGCGCATGTCAGATCGCTGGAACAACAATATAAAAACAATTGAGCTTCAGAAAACAAATTATATTTGTTGAGTATAACGTTTTTGGATTTTTAATACTCATTTCGGAAGTAGAAATTGCGGACTTGGTGCATTCCGGTTCTCTGTCCAGCCATTGTAATTTATCTGTCTATTGCTTTGTACCTCATATGTTGATGTTTTTCGGCTTGAGTGAAATAAAGGTTCCGTTCTGGTCTTCAAATTGTTGGTACACCTATTTGCGATCATCCATAGAATATCTGCCATTGCCCGTCGACTATTAAAAGAATCGTAGTTAACGAACGACAACTACACATCAATGATGTCTACATATCAATGTAGAATTACCAGAGTTTCGGAGTTTCAGATTTTTTTTATTCACTTATTATCACGCACGGTGGTACAAGAGTACAATTAAATATTACATACATAAATGAATTGGTTTGGTACTAGTGATTCAAGATGGTTATAAATTTTGCTTTCCAAACGCTGACATTACAAATTTTATAAAGTTGGATACATTCTTAATTTGTTTGAGGACAGATGCACAAAAGAGTCTTTTATATTTATATTGATTAGGGGGACACAAATATTTGTGAGCGATATATTTCTTTCTAAAAGTGTCAAAGTATTCACATCTAAATAAATAATGAAATTCATCAGCTAAAGCAGGTGACGTACAGAATGGACAGGTCCTCTCATACCTAGGCATATTACACCAACGACCAGTTCAAAAGGAAGTTTGTGATTAAGAGATATCTTTCAAATACAATGGTGTTTTTAATACAACTGTAGTAATTGCCCTTATGGCTGTTTAATATTGAATTTTGGCATTCAACGATAGGCGCTAAAGATCTATTTCCATCGTATTTGTACGTCAATTTCTCTATCTGTATCCCCTCTCTCTATCTTTCTCTTTGTCTCTGTATGTCTCCTCTCCCCCCCTCTCTGTGTCTCTCTCTCTCGCGCTCTCTCTCTCTCTCTCTCTCTCTCTCTCTCTCTCAAATTTCCCAATGGAATCAGTGTTAAATCGGCCGCTGACCTCGAGGGATGCGGGGAAGGCCTCGTTTTGATATCTAGATCATGTATTAAGAATGGTGAATGGAATTCTACCTCTAATACAGCGGTGAAAAGATATTTTGAGGTATAAAAGCGATTATATGTATGTTAGGTGTATGTAGTTTGCATTTTAATCTCCAATTCGGTCCAAAACGACAACTGTGTTTGTATGCCTTTAATACTGAATAATTGTATCACAAGGGTGATTGCAGACATTGTATTTTGTACACGCCTTTGCTTGTTAAAAAAAAAATTTCACCACGCGGATTATGCATTTTCCTGGTTATATATTGATCATCTGTCATCTATAAGTGCTCTAAATTCCGTTAGATATTTCTCGCAATTCGACCGTAATACTATGGATTTTTGAGACTAATGACACCATGAAATTACACGATGTAATCTGACATGAGTTGGACGTTTGCTTTAGCTAGAAAATAAACACGAAACAATATTTACAATAGGATGAAATGCCCCATGGGTTCAGGTTCATAATTAAGTTCAGTCAAACTTCTGCAACATCAACGGCGTAATATCAGATCATTGTGATGGTTTGGTGTCCTAGTTAGATACACTGCCGCACTTGTACCATGTCAAAGGACGGCAGTTTTTCTATGGTTACATCTGGAATTTTGTTCGAATTTCAAGCATAAAGAAGAACATAATAGAAGGACAGTTTGTAATCACCGGAGGATGCTTCTGACATTGTCATCTCCTGAATTTCAATGTCATAAACAACTTCGATCCCAGGTCAGGCGAGCAAGCGCGTGTACGTCAGTTGATGACGATATGGTGAGTGGGAAGCGCACGGTTAAACGCATCCGTTTTGCGAATTCGCGGTTCTATTTCAGACCGTTGTTTCTCCGTAGCTTAACAGATCCTGTGCTCGTCGCCATGCAACTCGTATGCAAGAGGCAGTAGATATTAATTCACTCAGATATTCGTTGACGGCGTTCAACCACAGTCAAGAGTGCACTGTATGAAGAAGAAAAACCGAATTAAATAGCATAGAACACAATCTGTCACACAATGCATTGATCCTCATTGTCTTGATGACAGTACAATCTGTAGAGCAAGGCGTGGGACGAACACTTTGACATTTAATATATGAATTATTCGATATCGTTGTCTGTTGCCAAAGGAACATCGATAATCTATAGGTGGTTTCAGCCATAGATATCGGACATATATTACTAGGGAATTAGAAAGGTTTCTATACTTATAAATATGAGTTTCGGGGTGACACTTATGAACACCAAAACCCAATTATATGTGTAATGTTTTAGATCTTCTAATCTCTTTGCATCATATAGTGCATTGATTTCAACGTGTGCTATCATTAGTATGTGTGTGTGCTAATTATTCTGTACTATGATGGATGATACATGTCATATTTCTTTATCCTCTAACAATACTGATTCTTACCCGAGTGCATTCCTTCGCCCACGAACAACCAACAGTAAATGTCATTTGTCTTGAGATCAAACTGATACCATTACACGCCGAAATAACGAGCGACTGTCGTATTCGATATACCGATATATTAGTAACCAGATAGCGCCAAAGAAAGCCAGAATGTCAACAACAATTAATGAGGATGATTTGCCAAAGTCAATGCATTGAGAGAAAGCTTGGTTGGTTTATTGAGTAAAGGGTTACAACCGCTTTTAAGCTTGTTTCTCTTACATTACGAACATGTGTTGTACGTGCATTCCTCTTTGGTACTGGGCCGAACGGATGGCGCACGCTCACTGGAATATCCTGCCGCAGTTAGAATATGGATACGTAACTCACACTCCGAGCCGATCAGTCATAGGCTTGCTTTACACCAAGCAGGGGAACACGTACCACATATGTTGGTATTACGTAGCGGATTAATAAGAAAAAGAGATCGAGGTAGACAGCAATCATCGCTCTATGCATTACGGGGGAGAGTGAAGCCAGAGAGGCAATATGTTTACTTTGAGAGGAGAGGCTCACCTAGGTATGTTTATAGGGTTTAGAGCCGCTTTCAAGATTCTTTCACTTATATCACTACTTGTCAGTTTAGGGAAGGAGGAAACCCGCGACATCCGTAGCGCTGAATGTTGCAGTAGATCCCGCGAGCATCGGCTGGTACTGACAAAACCAAGGATGATAACTGCATTGCCACTCTACAGACATCGCATCCTATCAATATCGACCTAGGTATGTGTTACGGTAAGAGTCAAGAGGCACAGCTGATACAAATTAACTACGGATGTTAAATAAGCACAATTAATGTAATCATTAATTTTATACAATGCCTCCAAAACTCCCACCTAATATATCTTTATTTAGAAACAAATAAATGTTCAAAATAGCATTGTAATTAATTACAATGTACTGTTACGAGAACAAAGCGTGATTGCTAAGTCATATTTCCACCAGATGCCATGATGACGTCACTTCTCAATCAATCATTGCCACATACCTATCACTTTAACAGATCTATTTCTTATTTGAATAAATTAATTTCAGTATATTAAATTGAATTGTAGCGTGGAACCTTCATGTCATAGAGAAATTCAATACCCCCACTCTTGATGGTAATTTGGTTTGTCCTTTTTATTAGGACCAAATAGAACCAGAAAGTACGTGCAACGCCTGAATGACGTATATGTAAAGCGTGCTATACTTGTATAGAAGCCGTCTACGTGGCGTAATGGTTAGAGGGTCGGCTCGGAGTGCGGAAGGTCGCGCGTTCGATCCCCTGGTCGCGTCATACCAAAAGGTTTTATATCAATATCCGGTCTTACCAATACACGCATCAACTGTTCGTAAAGGGTCTACAAGTGCATACTAAGCTGGTTTTAGATGTTTACAGCTATATGTGGCATCTCGTTTATAATAAGATAATGATTCATCAGAGAATGAATTATAATTGGTGTTCAGCGTTCATTTTGCTTGACATAGCCATACATATTTACACTACAAAGTAGCTCAGGTGCTGGTTTCACACATGTGTGCTCTGGGGAACGTAATGAACTTTACATCAACGGAAGTAGCATGCAATAATGTAGAAAATAAAAACGTATTGAAATTCAACTGAAATATTTAAATAAAAAGAGGAAAATAATGGAAATGTTCACGGAAATTGCTCTTTAATAAGTCACAGTGACCCCTTGTAATAATGTTTTATAAATGTGAAATTACAATGCCTTTCTTTGTGCATCCTTAAATCCATATTTTCACTATAAATTATCATGATGTTAGTGTACCTCTCGCTGCTGTAGTTATGAGAATTGCCATCAACAATGTATTTATGTAAGACGCAGTAGTCACTGCTGATATAGATAAACTATTTCTGATTTAGTGGTTTAGAAAGTCTTATTATTTATTACTTCCGTGGATGCCACTTTTGAAGGAGGGAAACAGCTGTACAATAGTGTAGCTCTTTTAGGATAATATAAAACATCATCTAATAGTATTAGATATATAGAATGCTGGCACGGATAGGGAGTGAATGTTCCTCCCGTGAATAGAAATAACGTCGTCTCGAAACTGTCTATATTGAGATTAAGGGTGGTTTTACATGTCAAATACAATGCGGTATATATGTTACAGTCAATCTCTAAAATCAGGCAATGTGTAAAATAATTGAAACTTTCACTGACTTTCTTTCCACTCAGTCAATTTTTTTAAATGCCTGAATTGATAAAAATGACTCCCCTTACTTGACAGATTGGCTGGCGTGAGTTTGTTGAAAGAAAATGAAAATAATGTGTACATTTTTATAGTCATTCACACAATTCTGTGTTAATACATATACAAAATATATGCAATCCTGTGTGAATATCTACAAAAACTTACGCATTATCTTCAATTATTTTAATCAAATTCACGCCAGTCAATCTGTCAAATAACAGCAGTCATTTCTATCATTTCAGGCTTGTTAAACATTGCTTGAATGAATTGAAATTCACTGACAATTTAATACATTTGACACATTGCCTGATTTTAGACATTGACTGTAACAAATATAGTGTTAAGAAATATTTAAATAATTGTTAAATAATAATCTTCCGATTTGATGACATAGCATAAATTTGATTATTTTTATTAATGAAATATGATTATTGATTCTGTGTACCTGAATAGTGATTTTCATACAGTATGTATATAGTTTCAATATGCAATGTTATTTGGTAGTTAAGTGGCGATTCTTCTTCTAGTTCTGGGAATCTCCTGCAGTTGAACACAGCACTGCAGAGACACGAGGCATTCTTCATCAAGTGTGGCATTTACCTGATCCTAGAGAAGCTGAAGATCATCACGTACAGAAACCTCTTCAAGAAAGTGTAGGTGTTTTATGTCTTGGACATATGAGAACACATTTTGAACATTACTTCAGAATCTTTGTTATAAGGCGGGTGGTAGAGCATCAGATTTCGAAGCCAAAGATCTCAACTTTGAACCCTGCAATGATACCTAACATCATCGTCCACAAAAGTTATCTTTCTGAAGTGCACTGTCTGTATTTTTGCAGTGTAGTTATCTTCCTTGGTTTGTCAGTATCACAGATAATCTACAACACTTCGCCCTTTGGTCGTTTCAGATTTTCTACAGTGCTCTTAAGATTTTTCAGTATGTTCAACAACAAAACATTTGCCTACCCAAATTGCCTACAAAAGCGAAAAATGATTTGAAACTGTATATTTAATATCTGAATAATGTTTGTTATGACAATTGATTTGCAGGTATCTCATTAATGACAAGAATCACGTCCTGCCTATCGCTAACCTAACAACTGCTCTCAAGCTAATGGAGGTACTAGTATGTCTTTTAGAACGGCTTCCATAAATTGATGTAATGTTCATCTAGAATGTATTCAACATCATCTTGTACCAAGACATCACCAAAATATTCTTCGAATTTCAGGTTGAAGACATTGATGATGATGAAACGCAGTGCATCATTGCTAACTTAATTTTTGAGGTGAGATATAATGTAATTACTGAAACGTTTGGGATTTAACTTTAAGAATGCAATAATTATATCAATTTGATTCATTCTTACATTGGCACGGAGCTTTATCTAAACTATAACACCCCCCCATTTGCAAATAAAAGGGAGATAACTTTATCCATTCCATTTCAGAACAAAATCAAAGGCTACATATCTCACCAGCATCAGAAGCTAGTTGTCAGCAAGCAGAATCCGTTTCCAGTTCTGTCCTCTGTGTTATAGCAGTCGGTGTGCAATCCAGGACTGCTTGTCTATCCTCCTACCGTTGTCCTGGTGAAAATATTTAGTGAATACCAGCTTGAAAGAGTTGGATGAAGTGGACCAATAGGATGTGGCAATTACAACAATTTAGTCTATCCCAGGATGGACAGTGATGACAGTGTTAAGCTTGGTTATTTCTTGTGTTGTATATACTCATACCATTGTACAGGCGTATAAATCATTCAGAACATTTTTTTTTTTATTGATCTCTTGTATGTAATATTCACCTGGAACAACGGGAACAAAGTTAAGCAACTAAAGGAGTATGTCATCATTCCAGAATATTCCTCAGCACATAAGAACATGTGTGCAATTAACTGCCAGCTGTTGAGAACGCTCTGGCACGTGTGGTAAACATTTTATTGATATTGAAGACATTGCTTAGTTTGCATCGAGCCTTGCTTGCCACTCTTCATGAGAGTTTAAGTGCATTCACAAGCATTCATGAGATTTCTTGACCAATCGTCATTACTGAATTAAACCAAGTATCATGCAATTGAGACTGGGAATTGTTGCAATAGGATTATTCAGTCCTAGCTGAAAGCTAACACTTTCCACAGTTCAAACCTAAACAGAATGTACCACACATACAGAATGATTCTAAATTCTGAAGCCGGTGCTTGAGGTTTACTGCCACATTCAGTGCTATGGATGTTGTGGGTTTCCTCCTGCTCTAAACTGACAAACCGTGATATAAGTGAAAGAATCTTGATGAAAGTTGCTCCAAACCCCAATTAAAAAAATAAAAAATTAAAAAATGAAGTAGTTAAAAACAGTTTTCAGGCATATTTTTTTTTTTATTGTCATAGACAATTCATTTATATATATGTACAATAATAAATATACATCTATAAATACACAAATGTACAATGGGGTGGTAAAATATTACAGAAAATGCTGGCAGTGTTACGTAAATACATCTATGCAATATTGGATAGCCATGGTCACTGATGGTTGTGGACAGAGCATTGAAAGGCACGGGTGGGTGGCAGCACAGTGGGAAATGCAGTTGACCCACCCTATGGACCTGACGCCACTGTTACATCTCCGGTGCGATCAAGATAGGATGCGCTGTCTACACTATGGTAGTCGTGTAATAGGTATCATTCTTGGTTAATCGGCTCTAAACACCAATAATAAAAATAAAATGTAAAATGTCGGGCAAGAACATATTGTCAAACAAAATATTTTCATTATGGACAAACTAAGGTTTGTATTTAATGTCCATGGCTAAAAATAGTATTGAAATAAGTTTACAGAGGCTTTACAGAGAATGACCACTTTTCACAACCATTAAATTGTTGCCCAAATTTTCACTAATTTGGGACCAATTTTTTAGTACAGTTTGGTGGTATTTCAGTAGATAAATGTGCTGTGTTCACAATAGATGGCATATTTTATTGGTGGGCTGTATGATGCCATTACTAAACCTAAAGATAAATAATATTACATGACATACATACACCACATACACACACCACACACATACACACACACATTGCATACATCAAGGCACAGACCGACAAAATTGAAAAAATAACGAGACATTTAACTGAGAAAGTATCAAATTAGCATTCAACATATTCTTCATTCACAATGTACATGAATGAAAGATATGACAAATATATTTACTATATTATTGTACTGTGTATGATATTATCTTCCACATTTACTAAAAATCGGTTACAAGATTTACGTGATGTAACATTATCCTGCTGTATTATGTGAATTCGTCTCAAGAATGATTAATTGAGGCAACTATTGTTGTCTTTTGCATAAAACAATAAAGTTAATGGCAATTTTGTGGCCATTCTCCAACATAACATTATACAGTAAATAGAACAATAAATATACAATTGCACATTCACTGTAAATATTGGAAAATTAGTCTATTGTTGGATTCATTTTTGAAAGCATTTTAACAATTCTATTATTTTCTTTAAAAATTAATATTAACATTGTCATATAATATGTACAAAAACAAAGTGAATATACAACATGTAGGACATTTATAATGTACATGCTGCACTAAACTATAAACGGACGAACGATATTGAAATGCATATGTTACAAGGTGATAGTGTGACAATGTATAAATACATAAACATTATTCAGTAGGCTATATTTGGTAATAATAAATATGTGCTCAAAAGTATAATAATAATAATAGTGTTTCAAAGGGACAAATGGTATTCCAATTTCAAAATAGTAAAAATTTATGAATAATTTAGCATAAAGCTCATCAAAATTGTCCATTAATGCTCTGCATATCATAGATTGAAGTCTATATGACCAGTGTTATGCAGACACATTTGATGTCTGTATCAATCTGTTTCAAGCAATAGTTATCATTTCACATTTTCGACTTTACGACAGCATACACAATGGAATAAAAAATATAATCTTCAGCACAAACATCACTTGATATCAACATTGATGACATTTTTATTTGTTTTTAACTAACATTATAAATTATCAGTCTCAATTTCCTGATTGAGAAAATGAGGAATAACATTCACGATTACATTTCTTTGAAAATATCAGGTCGACGGAGTGTTAAAGAAAGAGAAGCTTCAACTATCTAATGTTTTAATAATAATAACTGGATTTCTAGCTTTATACGACACTTAAATCACTTGAGAAAGTTAATCAGATATGACTTCTATTTCATCCACAGTGATTTCATTATGAAACATTGGAACTATTCATTTTAATACGATGACAATTGAGATTGCCCAATTCATATTATGCAAGGATTATTCTAACCTGAATTTCTCAAATTCTGAAAGAGAATTCCATTCTCATTGACTTCCTTCACATTCTGCTATGTTGAGGCAACAGACATGTATTATCCAATGACGATTGAGCATTTCCTTTGGCTGACCAATCAGAGGAGGGATTGCTCGATCATGATGCTGTCGTAGCCATCTGGAGGCTGGTGGTAGAACTTGTCAAACTGGACGTCCAGCACAGCACCATCATCAACTGAAAACACAAAATATATTAAAAATGTAATTTTAAGTTATTTTAGTACATTAAAGGAATACAATCACAGATAGTTGACCTAAATAGTGGTCTGACAAAATTTTACATGAAAATATATGCATTTGATTTGACTACACAAGTACTTTATACATCCAACTACTTCTTCCTCATGTTCCACTGGTTATCAATATTTTACTATTTATCAAATTAGATGACCATAACTATAAATCATGGCAGATCACTAAATGAAAACAAAACAAGGTGTTTCCCCTTCACACCGAGTTCCACTACCTCGAGTTATGTCCCCTTATTGTAAATTTATAGGCAAAAAGAAATGAGAACATATGCAGGTACATTACCGGAAGTTAATACTGGAAATTCAAGTAGAATTCCATTATCGTGGTTTGCAGTGGAATTTTATCTACCATAAACCTGTGTAAAGATGTTTGGACGTACAAACATGATTTTATGTATGTCAAGTGAATGTACTTTGCAGCTGTAGTTGTAGTCCAAAACGTGCACAAATATCTGTGATTGTGTGCCTGTAACTATGCATATGCTTTTTCTAGTTTGTTGTTGTACATTAGTCCTGAAAATGCTAATCTGAAATGTACAAATGACTTCCAATATACCAGGCTAACAGTAATAACACACAGCATCAATTGCAGATTATGAAGTGTGGATGTATTGTTACTTAGTAGAACGGAAACACATATCTATCAGAATCCAGAAATTATTGCTTTGAACTGCCCCAAATTAATGGCATATGATATGAAAAGAAAAGAAGAAAAACTAAATAGTGTAATACTAATGTTTGCATGATGCCATGACTACATTGTGGGTCTATCAGGACAAGTGAGAGGGTGTCAAACCAGACACATTAGCTAGGAATTTACAACAATTCCAAAAGGGACAAATAATGTTTTTTCTTGGACTTCCTGATAGTGATGTGTGTCTTCCTCGTCGGCAGACATGGATCCGCAATCGGACCCATCCTGCTTGGAGCTTGTATCGTCATCGTCTGCCGTCAGCTTCTTGTACGGTTTTGTGCGTACTTTCATGAACTCTTCCTTGCTGAGTGTTCGAATACCAGTAGCTGTCAACAGCTTTCCGTGCCTCGTCTTCAGGTGACGCTTGTATGTGTTGCGTGTTTTGAACTTCAGCGGGCAGTCCATGCATTCAAATGGCGTTTCCCCTGTGTGGCGCCTCAAATGTTCCTTAAAATAATAAATAATAATACTAATGAATATATAGTCCATTTATAAAGTGCATGACTCCATGCTAATGAATGCTCGAACATAACATAACATAATATACTATAAAAGAAAAGAAGACACCTTAACTAAGAGCATGAATGACTGGTCGCTGGGTGGGGCTACCGAATAAGGAAATAATATGTCAATGTTGCAACCTTCATATGATTTAAGATGAATTTCATTTTTTATTTATATGCCCATTATACACCGATTTAAGAATGAAATATATACAAAATATCAAGATATATTCTATGCAAACATTGTACCATTTCTTATCAACAAAAAATATTCAAATACTTGTAAATGTATGTACATTTGTAAAATGTGCTATTATTGTCAGAAAGGATTTTATGTAATCTCCGTATTTATGTAAACTACAATTGTACATGGGCCCGAGGCCTACATATACCAAATAAACTATAATTAATGAATGAAAGGAGACCAAATCTGTGCAGAAACACGAAAGGACCATTCCTATTATATGCAAGGCTGAAATTTCTGATAGTCTTTCAGGTCAAGGAAGATTGGAAATATATTTAAAGGCTATTATTACATACTGTGGTTGAATGATCGTTTACAATATAGAGGATATTTGACTAGACACATGAAATATCCTATTTATTATATAATTTTATTATATAATTGTCAACAAAACAGTGAATCGAAAACTAAAATTCTCGCAACTGGACAATGACGTCATGAGGTAGTAACATGATGTGTCACAATAGATCATCAAACGTTTTGAAATATAATGGCTACCTTAACTACGAGCTAGCTTTCAATAGTTGCAACGACAAATAGAAATCAAAATGGAATATATTCAATTAATCAACAAAGACAAACAACTGGTACAACTCTGAAACATCGTAAATGTTTAACGTGGTGTATCAAATTGATCAAATAATTGTACGATGAACTGACGAAAGTGGCAGTCGGTATTGTGATTCACAGCGGGTTCAGAAGTACTGGAAGGTGTTCTCTTCAGTGCAGTGACGTTATCACTTTTTATCAGATTGAGAAATCTCAAATCTTTCACTGCTAAGTATATAATAAAATGTTATCATTATGAGATATAACACGTTAAATAGTCAACTTCTATCACTTCATGTGTAAAGGTGTCTATAGTATGTCCTACCTTGAAATGGCTTGGGTGCCGGAATTTTCTGCTGCAGTCTTTGCAAGTGAAGCGACTCTGATTATTGTGGATGAGCATATGGTAGTTAAGGCTATGTTGGCGTGTGAAGGTAGTATTGCAAATAAGGCACACAAATGGCTTAATACCTGAAAATAAAAGCAGAATTATTGACAAATGTGATAGATGGGTGGTTGCATATTGCCCATATCCAATATGTCTTAGACCTGATAAGTAGATGGAAAACCTTGGACCCCATTGAGTAAATCCCTATTTTATTTGAAATATAGATCACAATGCATTGTACCTGCATGACTTCGGTAGTGGTACATAAGCGTAGCACTAGCTGTAAATGTTTTGTCCTTGCAGATTTTACAGATCAAAGGCACTTTGTCATCCTTCCTGCGATTCTTCAATTCTCGAATACACTTCAAGGCCATCCTCTGAAGTAGAAGTTAAATAATTAATATATTGACATTACTGTCAAGGAGAGCATGGGACCCAGTCATCTGTATGAACAAGTGTCCAATATGTAACATGTGTTCTGAGAACTTGTAAAATCTCTCTCTCTCTCTCCTTCTCTCTCTCTCTCTCTCATCACTGCTCACCCGTTCCCATTCAGGAGATATACACGGGGATCCGCCTTTGTCTACGGTGGTGTTGGACACTTGCTGCTGCTGCTGCCGCCGCCTCTTCCTGGGACTCAGTATGTCGTCCTCATGGTCACTGTACAGCGCGTTCTCCTCCGGCACGATCAGCCGGCCCTTCTTTGCCAGATTAGACTTGGGCATGGGTGGGTATGGCTCTGTACAACAGTGAGAACACTAAGAATGCATAAATGTTTTACAGAAAATGACACTATAAGATTTTCATTAAGCCATTTATGTCTTATAATAATAATAATAATAATAATAATAATAATAATAATAATAATAATAAATGATTTATTTAATTGAATTAATGCATTAATTTTCAGCAGGAATATTTCACCCATACGCAATGAGTTTTAATAATATAGTAATCATATTTAACTATTAACAATTAATAAATGTTACAGTGCTAATGTCTCATGGTGACAATACAATAGTAAATTCTGAGAAGTAAGATCATGAGCTACTTGTCATTAACATGTACGCCTATTATTTCCCATTCAATCACGCTTGCAACAAATGACTTTGGCTGCTTTGCATGTGTCAAAAGATAAACAGACTATGTCCCAAGTCTGCCACCTCCACTTACTCTCTCCATCATGGCCTTCCTTGTCGTCCGAGTCTTCATCCGAGATGGTTCCCTCCGACTCGTTGACAACTTCCTCCATGCTTACCATAGGCAGCTCCGACAGGGCAGGAAGCTGTAGCAGCATGATGGGCTTGGAGGGCTTGGCCTTTGGACCGTTCTCGGCTCCACCGCACACGTCGATGATACCGTTCTCCTCCTCTCCCGACGACTCCTGGTCAAAGTGCATTGTCTCAATGCCGCGCTTCTTGCCGAAGATGGTGGTGTAGCAGTGGTCGTGGTGCGGCTGCGTGCGGCTCAACAGGTCTATGATGAACTGTTCGTTCTCCTCGATCCGTCGCTCAGTCTCCTCGTGAAGGTTGTCGTCACTGGTTTCATCGGAGCCTTCCTCTTTCACCATGCCAACTTTCAGTTTGTTCTTTTTCACCTTTGAAGCACCATTTGAATCTTTCTGATTGTTACCATGTGACCCCACTGTCTGCAGAGTGGACTTCTTGTGTGCATATCTTCTAGCCATGTCCTTCTTGTTTGGGGAAATTGTGTTCTTTTTCCGTTTCAAAGAGTTTTCCTTTACTTCATCCTCTTCAGAAAATCGTGACAAGCTTTCATTTTTGGCATGCAACTTTTGGGGGCTGGAAATACCACCACTATATTTTGCTCTACTCTCAATCAGTATCTTTTTGCTTAGTTTGAGAGCAGTAAACTTTGCAATTGGACTGGCATTTTTCTTATTTTTACTGGGACTTGTAGATGTATTGTGACTTGATCTTTTCCGACGGGATGTTTCTGAAAATAGTAGCATGGAAAATTTAATATTAATAACACAAATTAACCATGCTGATAGCACTAGGTAAGTTATGAGAAGTCAGTGAGTAAGTTCCCATTCTAGTGGGAAAACTGCTCACCTGCAAGCTGCTTTTTGCGTACATTGACAGGAACAGCAGCAAATACAAACTTCTCTGTGCGATCAGGATCTGCAAAATGAACATTGGAATCACACAGTGCCAGATTATTTATGTAGTTTTTAGTTTCAATATATTATGACTGTATATTTGCAAGAAATTATAGGGATATTTTTGCGGCGGACGGTAATATATGTGATATAATGAAGTTTAATGGTCCTGTACTGGACATATGTATAGAGTTCTCTCTGAGTTATAACAATGTGTTGTCAAAGACAAATGACTGGTGAAAAAGGAAATATCATTACTGGAAATGGCATAGGATCAAGGGACAAGTATATCCTGAAGTTATTTTTAGAAATATGGGATTTCCCCAAGTCAGAGTCTCTCTCAGATGAGAAAATAATGCACAAAGTTTACGAAAAGAAATATTTTCTTTCTTAACCATAATTTCTAATATTGCCATGCCTTATCAGAAGGTATAAAATGCAGCGGAATAGTTCTACTGCCTCTAGATTTCCTTCTGTAAATGCAGCACAGAGAAGAAAAGCACACTGGTAATCTTCCATGACCATCTAATTTACAATAATTGCATAAGACATATGAATAATGACGTCCTTCAATGAAAAGGCATCAAACGGAATGGTGTTCACAAAAAAAAAGAAAGCTTGTTTTTAGTGGTCACATCTTACCATTTGCATCATCAATCAGTTGTTCAATGTGGCCAAGCAGATGTGTTCTCATGTTCATGCGTGCACGTGCCTCGTTGCCGAAGCTGGTGAACGTCTCCTTGCACTTCTCTGGCATGAGATAGCATGTGTACATGTAGTTGCGCGACATCTCATTTGAGGTCATGTCACTGAACAGACTCAATAAGGCCTTGTCCGACAGTGCTTGTATCTGATCCAGTTGCAGGACATCAAGTGATTGGATGCTGCGTTTGGTCAGCTAGAGTTACAATTTACAGTTCATTTTAGCATAAAAATAGCTACCAATAGCAGCATTAGCTATACAATCGTGTTAGAGTATAGACATGCATAAATTGAATTTAGTCAAAACTGATGATAAAATAATATATATATATATATATATATATATATATATAAAAAATAATTTTTAAATTGGGGCTTAGAGCCGCTTTCAAGATTCTTTCACTGATATCACGGCTTGTCAGTTTTAGGGCAGGGAGAAACCCGCAACATCCATAGTGCTGAATATTGCAGTAAACTTGCGAGCATCGGCTGGTACTGACAAGACCAAGGATGATATCTGCATTGTCACTCTACAGACAGAAAGGCAACTTTCGCGAACATTGATGCTGGGCCCCCGGGGTGGGATTTGAACCCGGAACCTTTGGCTCTGAAGTCCAATGTTCTACCACTGTGCTACCACCCATCCCATGATGAAATATTAAACTGTTCCAGGAGATGAACAACATGATGTCCACAATCCTGTATGAGTATACACATGCATAATTGAATTTAGTCAAGATTTATGATAAACTAGTAAACTGTCTAGAAGATGAATAACATGGTATCCCCATACTTTCTTTTGTATCGCATGTTTCTCCATCAACTTTGGTTCCTTTTCTAAGGTTGCCGAGGCCACCTGTGCCAAGACATCCAATGACATGTATGATGTCTGTTCCTCAGCCTCACTCTCAGTCTCAGTCTCACTGGACTCGGCAACGACATTTCCAAATGCCGAGCCTGCCTGTAGGCTGGTAGCCTCATTCTCACTGTGATCGGCAGTGCCGTTGATTGCTTGCAATCGAGTGGATGTTCTGCGTGTTTCTCTCTGTACTTGTGGGGCAGCTGCAATATAACAGGAAAATAACAATAGGTTTCAAATAGTATATTACAATTTGCTTGGTCGAGAAATTAAATGTTCCTGGATGAAATATCATTAGATCCCAGAGCTGAATCACTGTGTAGTGATACTGATCCTTACTGATACTACTATGGCAGAATCAAGTAGACTTCCACCTCGGAGAAAATAATGAGGTTTTCAGTAATGAATTTCAAGAAATAGATCATGAACTTGTGGAATTTACCATCAATAATGAGGACCAGTTGGATAAATATCATAATAGTAATAAATAATTGAGTTTATTCAACGCAGGAACCCATATATGCAAACGCTGCATTGCTTCTCTTTCACATTTTCCAGAATAGATGCATCTGACGAGAATATTTTCGTTGGGAGTTACTCATGACAAGCCTAACATTTATCTATTTTCAAATCATATGACAAGCCTAACATTTAACTATTTTCAAATCATATGACAAGCATAACATTTAACTATTTTCAAATCATATGACAAGCATAACATTTAACTACTTTCAAATCATATGACAAGCATAACATTTAACTACTTTCAAATCATACTACTGTATCGATATATATGTCTTATGAAATAATAGCAACCAACCATTATTTATATTTATAAAACAAATTGTTTTGAGTTGTCAATTCGTTATAAATGCAGTTCAACTTTTATATCTTCATCAATTTCAAGTAATTTTGTGTGATGCCTTCCGATTGGTCTAGAACTTGCATCGAGACCAATCAGTGATAATCTGTTATGCTGTTTCTGTGAAGATGTCTGCTAAAGACATTGCTTGCAAAGGTGGAGATCACGGCCCCCTCTATTTGACCAATTTGCTTTACTCAGGCTTCGGGTGAGGGTTAAGGTTAGCATAGACATATGTTTGTATCTAGCAACTACATAATTATTGTTTTTGTGATGATAACTATTTTATTCATGGAAATATCCAGACTATTCAATCAGCTGTCCACCATAAGTTCCAATAGATAATGGACGATCCGATCTGATCAAAATAGCATGTCACTGAATAAAGTAATACAGAGTAATTACCGAAATGATCATCAAAATTCATTTTAAAATTAATGCCTGTACAATTAATGAATTTATGAAATACATTTTGCAACCGAGATTCGGCCAAATTTAGTTAACCCTACAGTCCCTGACCAGCAGACTTCCTCAGATGAAGACCCAAGCCATACACCAACAGCCAATAAAGTGATGTCACGCAAGCTGCTCTAGCCAGCCTTCTGACATATTACGAGGACAATGGCATCTCGAAAAGCGTTCAGTATGAGTTTAAACTAATGCAACAGCCGATGCATTCTGCGTCCCCAGCGCAAGCTGAAATAACTGACTTTTTTTCATTGATTAAATGAATTGAAGTTGTCTATCTGTGTTTGTTTACTCATTTCCATGAAAAGGGGGGCAACTCTTGACAAACACTAGTCAAAATCAGACATCCAGAAATTCAGTTACCCGCACGATTTTGCTGGGAACGCCACCATCCAGGTAAACGGGGATCAACTGCAGTAAAATAATGTATCATTGCAGGCTTAATATCTATGTGGCATTAGAAAACCATCAGCGTCCTTAGTCAAAATGCTCATGATGAAAGTGAAAGTACATAGTTGAGGAAATTCCTGTGCTCAAACCATGTATGCCGTATCTGTATCGAGCTGAATAGTATGTGATTTAACATATACATCTATTTGAGTTGAAAGTTCAGAAATCATCTTACAAATTCTACCTAACACTGCTGGAAGTGTGCGTCATGCTATGCATTGTGGTATACTACGCATGTGCTTGGCTCACACATTAGTTGAGTACCTCTAGTTGCAGTTGACTGTCCGCAATCTGAACTAATCGCCGACTAGCTCTTTAAGCCTAATGAGATAGAGAGATGACCCTATTGTGCTATTGAGCAATCGTCCGCCTGTGCCGTCAAAGCAATTATGTCAAAGTACGATGCCAGAGTTGTCAATTATCACTTTTGGCAAAAACAACACTGTTGATTATCAAAAAGGTTTTTCCACATTATATTTAATAATTAACATAAAGTTATGAAGTGCTATTTTTTCCCCTTACAATTTAGATAATATCACACTGGCATATAAAACTAATTGAACATCTTGGAAAGCATTGGATTTGTTACTTTTATCAACATATATATGATATACTTGGTATTAAAAAGACAGTATTTAACACATGAAATTCCACTAACACTAGTAACAACAATGACATTTCTGCGAATAAATCACATATACAGCAGTGTCGTTGATAGCTGCAATCGTAATACATTCAATCGAAGCATACAGACCGTGAACACATATGTTCTTTCGCGCCGAAAAGTTGTAATGTTCTTAAATCCGCCATTTTGGATTCGTCTGTCAAACAATACTTTTCTTGCCTTAGTACATTTAAGATATTTATCACAAATGAAAAGCATCGTAAACTACCAAACCCTAAACATTACACTCGGGCATATAAACGTCCATACTGCTCGGTTTATTACTATTGTATATATTTCGAAACACTATTACAACAATGTAAAACATTGACAACAAAGTAGAAATTTGCAAACATGGCCTCTAGCAGCCGACGTTGTGTTCTGTATTATTTTTGTCGACAACGGCAGAGTTAACTACGAACAGATGTAATTCACATATACAGTTGATATATCTATTTAACTATTTGATTAACTATACCAGTCTTTTGACGACCCTTTAAACTTGTTTTTGAGATCTTTTCCTTCTGTCCCGTTGTCGCCATTTTCGTGTCTTCTGCTATCATGGGTTTATCATAGTCTGTGTAATCCGACTATAAACATTCTTTGAAAGGCAGGTGCGCGATATCGTTTATATGTGGTTCACTAGAAAATAGAGTTGGATATTTAATGATGATTACATACATACATACTCTCACTAAATTATAATATACTGAGAGTTAAATAATGTAATTAATGAAGAGGATTTATATTTAATTACTACATGTTCGTAGTCGGATATGCCTAACTCGGGTAAATATTGCTGACCTAAAAAGTAAACTGTTTGTTTTCGATTGTCGCGCTGTGCTTATTGGACATGAATAGACAGGACACCAGCATGCGTACAAACAGACGATTTTCCATTGTTTCCTTTTCTTTCCTTTTAATTACTGGCGTGATGTATGTTTATTTTCTTCGGTTCAGAATCAGATGCATATATAAACACTGAATTGTAGAGCTCTTTATTTTTATGTATGGTGTCACGTGATTGAAACTTCAGACACAAAATGGCGTCCTGTAAAGGGCAAGTGCCAAGAAACAAAGTTAGGGACCTCTACACGAGGATAATTCGGTCATTTCTTACTGTTCGAACACTTCTTCCGTTATAGACAGGTAAACATTACCAATTAACTTGTCGTCTTGTCATATAATATAGTCACGGTTTTATTCCTACATAATGAATATTAGATGTTTGCTGAATAGACTAAAACGATGTTTCTAACAGTAACATTCTACGTTTCTTATCTTGACTTGTCAACAATCGATTGCTAGATGCAATGCACATTTAAAAAGCACGTAGAAACACTTGGAAATACTCTCTTATGACATTTGTCAGTACAAGCAAATACTATTTTTAGTAATTAGATATGGTAGTAGTAGTAATACTAAAGACATGATAAATAATGACAATAATGAATTTAAAAGGAAGTATAAATGATGTAATATAATTTCTTACTATAACGTTTACACAATTTCGTGACTGCCGATTGGTTAAAACATGGTCACGTGACAAAAGTTTACATGACAAATTGTTGCGTTCATACTCGTGTAAACTTCACAAAAAGTTTC
>JAUTBT010026142.1:0-19824 GCA_032361225.1 Lepetodrilus schrolli
CTTCATGGCTTAGTGAACATGTACATTTAATACAGTTTTGACTAAGTTAACTCTTCATGGCTTAGTGAACATGTACATTTAATACAGTTTTGACTAAGTTAACTCTTCATGGCTTAGTGAACATGTACATTTAATACAGTTTTGACTAAGTTAACTCTTCATGGCTTAGTGAACATGTACACATTTAATACAGTATTGACTAAAGTTAACTATTCATGCCTTAGTGAACATGTACATTTAGTGTCTGTGCCTAATCTAGCAGGGAAAGGGTTAATTGTTTGTTACGTGTTGCAGGCTTTCCTCATGCTATAACCACACCACCAGATGATCAATACTAGGCAAATAGTGTTAAATATACTTTCCTATTTCTACCTGTCTAATGTGTTCCTCCTCTTAAACAATTTTAAAAAAAACTAATAACCTAATAACCTAATCAAGCAGGGAGAGGGTTAAAATATATGTTTTATTGCATTTGTTCATTTTCAATGCGGTGTCCATATTTTCTATGACGAATTAAGAGAAATACAATTTCATATTTATTTGTATTTGATCATTTACTACCATTCATATAATTTCTAAAAGTTGATGTATTTGGTTTGTCACATCAGTTATTCTATTGAATGCTATAGATGTTTGATCTCAATATCAGTCTGAATACTATAATTTCCTATATTGCTTCCTCATTCAAACACTAAATCCTGTAATTAGGATAAATTAGCTTTGTTATTAAGGAAATTGGCAGTGAAAATGGAAATGTGGAGAACAATGCGGGGAAAAAAATCAATGACAATAAATATTTCCAGTTAATTTGTTTTGTATTAATAAAGCAGAAGATTACTATAATTCTGTGATTGTACATTTACCCTTCCTGCCTGTTCTAACATGTAACCTACAATCTGGCTATCGCTGTGTCTGATTGATTGGAATCTCTGTCCAATCACTGCCAGCCGGTGTTGATACAGCTCATACCGCCCACAGCTGTGACCAATGAGATACTCTGGGAGTCCACGGCTGATTAAGTCACAGCGAAGGTTACTGCCAGGTAGCCGTAGTAACATGTCAAATGTCAGCAGTGTCATGCTGACGTCCTCAGTCCAGTCCTGAAGGCCTTCGTGTGACAGTTGCCGGGGAACAGTTGCCGGGGAATTACCAGAATAGGACATTCGGGACATGGGTCCTCATTCTTTCCAGTGTCTGTAAGTTGTCTTCTCTTGTTTTCATTAGCAACTTCTTACCAAGTTCTTACCAAGTTCTTGCCAAGTTCTTGCCAACCTTTTATCAACACCTTACAAACATATTACCTACTTCTTACTTACCAACTTCTTGCCAAGTAGTTCTGTGAACTACATCGAGACTGGAAAACATTTTTGTCACTCTAATGTACAGCTGTAATTTGTATTACCTGTACTCTGGATTTTGTTTTCTTATTTTAATGACATGTACGTGGCACCACATGTTCCCGTAGATGACGTTGAAACTTTCCGTGTGGGAATTGCAACTAATGTTTTTGTCTTGTAACTTCTTTTCATCATGCGATTCATCAATACTTTTGTGGTATGTTTTCGGATGATAAATGTGTCCTCATCGATGAGTTCTGGCAGTGTTTGATACATGATGAATACTGTTAACCCTCTCCTTGCTGGATTAGGCACAGGTATAGCCCTTTCAGGCATTTCCGATTGCCTTCAGCATGTTGAGTGTTAAAGGGCAACAAACATTTAAGACCTGACGGAAGGCTGTTTCCACAGAAGTAGGATCTTGTAATGTAGGAGTCTGTAGATATGGAGAGTGGTGGCAGACACCTCGCCTGGACGATGGTGTTCACAAACTATGGTGTTCAGAACCTCAAATCCACTGGTTCCAGCCAGTATTGATTGTAGTCAGAATATCATTGAAATGGAAAAGGTTTTGGTTTTCAGGAGGCGATCAATTTAGGGGTGGTAGCAGAGATGTAGTGCCATCTTCAGGAAAGAAGAAAGTGGGATAGAGCATTTGCCACAAGTTCTAATAATATTTTGAAAATTCATTGGGGAAAGTAATGGAAACTAATGGTTGATTATTTTTTTATTTTTTTAATATACACAATTATATAGAGCGGATATACAGGACAGTATTTTTATATAGAGCAGATACAGGACAGTATTTTATTATACACAGTTATATAGAGCAGATACAGGACAGTATTTTTATATAGAGCAGATACACAGGACAGTATTTTTATATAGAGCAGATACAGGACAGTATTTTTATATAGAGCAGATACAGGACAGTATTATATATACACAGTTATATAGAGCAGATACAGGACAGTATTTGTATATAGAGCAGATACACAGGACAGTATTTTTATATAGAGCAGATACAGGACAGTATTTTCACTGACATTTTTCTTGTAAATTTTTGCGAAACTTAATTGAAAGGAATTAATCAAATGTATTAGAACACTAACATATTTTATGTAATGTAATTTTTAGCTCTAAATACTAAATGAGATTTGATTGGTTCAGGTTCTGATGTATCGGACAACATCACTCCATAGCTAATGATGGAATTAGTCACCATAGAGTTGCCATTTTATACAGGAGAGTCCAGGATGTTAATACTGACAACATGAACAATGGTAATATACTGACAACATGAACAATGGTCATATACTGACAACATGAACAATGGTCATATACTGACAACATGAACAATGGTAATAACCCGCCAAGTTGCAAAATGTTTGGCAAAAATGGAATACGAAGTATAATCCTCCGTGAATTCAACTTACGTGTTTGTATCCCTCATCATAAACCCAGTGGTAAAATTATCACTAATTATATACCATTTATATAACATGAATCAACTGGTGATATTTGTGCTTCTCTGCATGGAGCTGGTCAGACAGACGCATTGTCTGGAGTGGAGGAAATGTATCAACATTGTACTATAAATTAATACTTAAACCCGACTTGGTAACATTGGTCCAGTGGGTAGGTAACACGCCAAACTTATCTCATTTGCACATAGATTGGCAGCAGGCATACCCTGGCCCTGAGCTGAGCGTGAGTATCCCCCACCGAGAGCTCCAAGAGCTATTGACAATAAAGAGCCATGTATAATAATCAGCTATAACTGAGGCAAACCACAACAGACATTGGTAAGTGCGTGCTTAAAGTCCAATAACCCTTTTTATTCGTAAGTATCATGTTAATATTCGATCACCCTCATTGATGAAATTGCCAATCCCGAGAGCTTAGCACGGCACAGAGTGAATGATGGTCAATATATTTGTTTTTAGAGCATTGTGTGATCAGTGGTTGATTATATTGTTAACGACACTCTGAATAGCCAATGGCTAACAATGGATTTTAAGGCACAGAGTTGACAATTGACAAACTTTGTTTCACAGGCATCGCATGAACACATGGTTAGTATTAGTGATAATGGTATTGAGTTTGTCAGGAATACAATAGCAGATGGTCAGTGTTTGTTTTGTGGACATTAAGTGGTAGATGATCAATATTTATTTTTAAGGCTTTGAGTGGAAATGGTTAATATTTGTTTTAGCATTGGCCTATTCAGAATAATAATAAATAAATAATTTGTTGATTGTGAGATCAATATGGATGTGTACCAACAAAATACGATCAAAAGAATATTGGTATTCATGGATATTTTAGGACTACTGGCCATGTAGCATAGTTCCTGTGTAAGATGAAGACAACAACTAACTAATGAAAATTCACAAATTTACAAGTAGAATAGTGGGGCCATTAATATTCAGGGAATTCTCAATAATATCTTAGCCAGTTTAAAGACAATTACTTTCCATATCCTGTAAATCTTAAAATTTCAATGAGCATTAAACTTTAACCCATTTAATGTTTTGTTCTTTCACGTTAAAATATTGTTCATATTTTTTTTTCGACTAGCATTTGTTCCTGTCCACATGTAGGTCTTCCATTCCTGTCTGTGTCCTGTTATATGTCTGTATGTCCTGTTAGTTTTTAAATTAACATGTATATATTATGTAGCGCTATGAGCATGCACTAGTGGGTGGATATGGCGCGGTATAAATAGCCATTATTATTATTATTATTATTATTATTATTTATTATTATTATTATTATTTACACAAAAGACTCACTTTTGGACTTCTCCTTCGAGTTTGCAACTATTATGTTACTGAAAAATGAGAAAATAATTAAGTAAATCAGCAACAAAAAAGAGTTAAGAATAAATTCTACTCACAAGATCTAAGTTAAATAACATTTATTCTAGCTTGAAAATAATTATAAATACTTCAATTTTTTTTTACCTGAAAGCCCAGAAAATTTTAGACTGCTCTTCTTGTAGAGTTAAGTCTATCCACGCAACATTCTGAAAGTAAAATGTGTATCCATAAAATACTACCTGCACCATCTATGTGCTTATTAATCAAACATTTCATTGTCTGGCTAAAAGTAATCACTTTTTTTTAAAGCAACCCCAAATGATGAATATTAAACAACAAGAGACAACAACACACATTAATCTGTTCAGCTGGCACAACATGAACAACAGGGCATGGCCAATTATCCAACTTGAAAATATGATCCCACATTAAAATGACCTTTGAGAAGTGTGAGCTAAGATTTATGTCAAAGGGAGATAATTGAGTGATCATCACAGCTCGGGAGAGATACTTTGTGCAATCCTCTATGAACAGTGTCACATGATAAAATTATCCTTACGCTACAAGTTTACAGTTCATATTGAAAGAAAAATCACTGATGTCATAACCATCCACTGCAGAGAGTGGTTAACTTTGTTTATCCAACATATATCTTGCACAGTAGTGCATAACACCTGGAATGATTTTCATTGGCTTGTTACATGGCTTGTATCACAATTTTCCCCACGTCAATTTTTCTGTCATCGTGATAGACGGTTTCATTGGTTGGTATGGTTGGGGCGGTGGGGGGGATGTATTCATCCGCCACTCCCTACTTGACTTCCATATGAGAATACGTTTGAGTTGGATGAATTTCTGTTCAAAAATTGTTGGATAAAGAAATTAACACACTCGCTAGTGTGTCACATTGATTTTATGACACTCGTGATTCCAAAGTTAATATTTACCTTGCTCTCGCTCGGAAATTATTAACTTTGGAATCACTCGTGTTGTAAAATCAATATGACACACTAGCTCGTGTATTAATCTCTATGTATACTGCTATGTACATATCTATAATTGATTACCTTGACGATTCCTTTAAATAGATCGGTTTTCCAATGCAGACGTAGGGGGTCGCTGATGACAACATGGTCTGTGGGGTGATCTCGTCGAATCAGTTCAAAACTAATATGTCCATCACCTGCAATAGAAACTTGAAATGATAATGTGCCATTGTGTTTATTTACGAATATTTTGAGATAACCCTTCATAAGATTCAATATGTAGGTCAGATCAAGCTATGTAAATTGATTCATTGTCATTTAATCCTTCCTTTACATCTGTCTCTATCAGTTACTAGTAACGTAATAGCTCTATCCAATTAAAAGAAGGGTTCCATCTGTCGATGAGGGTAGTTGGAAAAGAGTCAGTTTACGCAGAGTGCATTCGTGTAAGATGAATGACATAAATAAATGCATGAAAGTCTGGACAATTCTTACGGATGTTGTGTGTCCTGCAGGTGAGCTTCGTAAACTGTTGTGACCACCAGACCTTCCTCATATTTCTCACCTCCAGTGTACATGTGTAGCCGTGCAGACCTGGGTCCACAGATAGACAGATAGTTAAATATTATTATAATAATAATAATAATAATAATATTAATATATTAATAATTAATAATAATAATATTAATAATATTAATAATAATAATAAATAATAATAATAATAATAAATAATAATAATAATAAATAATAATAATACTAAGATTAATAATAATAATAAATAATAATATAATAATAATAAGATTAATAATAAATAATAATAATATAATAATAATAACAATAATAATAATGTCAACATTTATATTTCTCCTAATACACACTCTGAAGCATGCTCATAGTACTACATTATTACTCTGGTCAATGGATCTTTGCGCCCTCAATTCCTTCTCAACTCCCAGAATTTTCTTAAGATAACAACTACTTTTGATTAGAGGGAATTATGTCAAGGAACGTGGCGTCATAATTTGAGTGAAGTACTGACCATAACTGGAATCGATGTCATCAGGGACTGGCTGGTGTGACGGCATCTCATAGGGACTGCAATACAACCATGATCTTACTAGCTTACTATCTTATTATCTGTCTTCACAATACAACCATGATCTTACTAGCTTACTATCTTATTATCTGTCTTCACAATACATTGCACAGAGCATGTCGTACACACAGCTGTGTACATCAGCATAGAAAGAACTATTTAACATTATTAATAATGTTAACACCTAACCAACAAATGTTAAGCATTGCAATTAGGACTGAATATTACATTATCCATATCTTCATGATTAAAATATTTTTCAACTTCATAAATAACAAAAATGTTAATCATATTCATTCCGATATTGGTCATAAATGATATGTGATAGTTTGTCATACCAATATAAATTATATGTGATAGCTTGTCACACCAATATAAATGATATGTGATAGTTTGTCACACCAATATAAATGATATGTGATAGTTTGTATATGTGATAGTTTGTATATGTGATAGTTTGTCACACCAATATAAATGACATGTGATAGTTTGTATATGTGATAGTTTGTCACACCAATATAAATGATATGTGATAGTTTGTATATGTGATAGTTTGTATATGCGATAGTTTGTCACACCAATATAAATGATATGTGATAGTTTGTATATGTGATAGTTTGTCACACCAATATAAATGACACTGTCAGGTCATCTAGACACACAGACTGCTGCCAGAATCGTACAGTTAAACGGAGGGCTTGGAATAGTTCTTGGGATGATATTACTGAATAAATTTCACTGGCACAGACTCAGACACCTACATGGCTGATGTTCCCAAAAAACACCTCTGGACCAGGTAGTGATGGTGGTAACCAGTAGCAACAAACGCCAACTCTCCATCTGCCTGAAGACAAGAATAAACAACAATATACTACTTGCCTAAGTACTACACCAATACAGGATGTATAAGTACACCTATGGACTGACCTGTTTCTGATTTCCAGGGGCCTGTTGCACAGAACAATTATAGCTACAATTGATTGTAAATCAAAATCTCGGAACCCGCTACAAATGTAAGTCCATTGCATAAAACACTTATATCGCTACAATACTCGATAATATGGTTAGCTAAAACTATTGTATCAATAAAAGTGATTCATACCACCAGACTTACATTTGTAGAGGATTCAGAAGATTTTACTTACAATCAATTGTAGCTGCAACTGTTCTGTGCAACAAGTCCCTGATTAATTAGCACCAGAGATGAGGAAGGAGGTTGAGTTTTGAGATAATCCTACTCTACTGAGTGGCCACACGTACCTTCCATGTGGCAATGACAAGATCGGACCCAGGGACCACGTGTAGTGACACCGTATCGTCTCCAGCTATAGGTGGCGCTTCTCGTGTACACCGACTCCAGTTTAGGTCAACGCTCGTCATCAGTGATCTCTGATATGGCCTGGAGATCAACAGTGTGTAGAGCATGTGGTGGAAATTCACCTTTGAACAAAGTATTTATCCCCACTGATATGGTAAATATATAGAATCCAATATAATGTGACCAAAATACCAAAGTACCAAAATATAATTATTAGGCTAATTCAAATCATAGCCATGAAATCTTCAGCCATATTTTGACCATATCACTGTCCTTGTTCAAATGATATGTCCCATACATTTTACGACCTTTAATATTTTGTGTCTGCTCTACACCTCTATACTTCTACTATACCTCTACTATACCTCTACTGTACCTCTACTATACCTCTATACCTCTACTATACCTATACTATACCTCTATACCTCTACTATCATTCTACATTTCCGTACCCGCTTTTAACCGCTCGTCCATTGTCATCGAAGAAGAGTGGATTACAGGAGAAAACCTGTACTCTTCTGAGTCTGGAGATGGGGAAAGTAGTGAGGTCATGCCACCGGACAGCTACAGACATGCTGTGGTAGAAGATGTCCCGTGATGTGCTGGTGTGTTCATTGCCATCACTATCAATCAACAACAGCTGGAAGGAGATGCCCGTCTTTCTGAAATATACATAATGGTGTACATTTCATTATACATTGATTTCTGCATTGTAATGCATTTTTTCTTTCTTCCATAGATTAACCATATAAAAGGTGATTGAAACTTGTAGATGTTTTATTCTATTTTTTTTTTATTGGAGTTTTAAGTCGCTTTCAAGATTCTTTCACTTATATCACATTTCTCAGTTTAGGGCAGGAGGAAACCCGCAACATCCGTAGTGCTGAATGTTGCAGTAAACCTGCAAGCACCAGCTGGTACTGACAAGACCAATGATGATAACTGCATTGCCACTCTACAGACATCACATTGCTGCCAGGGCGGGATTTGAACCTGGAATTTTGGCATTTAAGTCCAACCGTTCTACCACTGCGCTACCACCCGCCCCATATATGTTTGTGCAATAATATGAAAAATATTTTCATACTCTCATAATCCTTTGTGTTCACAATAAATGGCCATCCACAAGGAAAAAAGCTGTTTAGTCATTCTATATTTAGCATGTTTA
Source organism: Lepetodrilus schrolli (assembly GCA_032361225.1). Lineage (NCBI taxonomy): Eukaryota > Metazoa > Mollusca > Gastropoda > Lepetellida > Lepetodrilidae > Lepetodrilus > Lepetodrilus schrolli. Next base: position 8,728 of record JAUTBT010026142.1, read on the forward strand.
GAACAAAGAACTGTTGTCATATTTAGAACAGAGCACTGCTGTCATTACAATGCCATATTAGTTTTGTATATTCTTTTTTATTGTTCATATTTTCACCTAGTTAGTAATATTATGATTTTAAAGAAATATACCATTACATGTGAAGATGATCTTGCCACTTAAAAACATTGTACCCAATTTCTTACAGGAGTTTTGTCCCAGATCATGCAGCTATATCTCCAAGTGGACGCTAAGAAGACTGTGTTGTCACCATGGCGAACCTGAGTTGTGTGGACTACGGGCAAACCGCAGAAGATCATCAGTCGCTGCTGGTTCTTGTGCGTCACATTGGCACGCAGCTCAAACAGTCGCAGTTTGCTAGAGCATGGGAGCGACTGAAACGACTCAACTGCATACATGTCCAGAATCAAAATCGGAACATCTATGTTCGATACAAACGAGGCTACCCTAAAGAAAACAATGAGTGGGGAGACTTCCAAGCTCACCGGAAAGTTCTCGGTTTAATCTGCATAGGACACTGCTCCAATCACAGGGAATTTGAGGATTTATTCGACAGCTACAAACGTATAAAAGAGGAATATTCAAATACAATCTTTAATTCCCGGTTGGTTGTGTTTGGAATGAACACGGATGGGTCGCCTTTGTCCAATGTAGAAGGTGAAAATGTGAACGATGATGATGCAAGCGACCCGCTGATACTGTCGGATGGTAGTGAAAGTGGGAAAAAGACTTCGAATAATACCTCTAAGTCTGCCACTGTAGAGAGAAATGGTGGTAGTAGGCGTGGTAAAAATGGTATAGATGATTCCAGTGAAAGTGGTGAGAGGAAGCCTCACAGTAACAGCCTGACAAAGGAGAGCACTGGGTCTGAGGTCGTCTTCTACCCGGACTTGGATAATTCTGCAGACTTGGAGGAAAGACTGAAGGAGTTTGTCACGTCGTTGTTCTATGTTCTAGAAGGCAAGAGACTGGACCGGTCATTTGAGAGAGCTGACCGACTCCATTTGCCTTGCACTCCTTTTGAGAAGAAGGATTATGTTGGGGTTGATCAGGAAACCAAGTAAATATACTAGTTATCATTTCTAGTTATCATTGTCATCCATGGCATACTTCAAATTTGATAATTTATGAAATTGTGAATGTCTATTACAAATCTCCAAAAAAATATAGATGGAAAAAGAATACATATGTGTTGTTCTTGATATATTTAACATTTCTTTATGAAAGGGGCATTATTAAATGTACACACCATCCTACTGTTGTCATTTCAGTTTTACTATATCTGATAAAGACATAAAAGTTGCTAAAAAATAAATATGACAATTGTTACATTTCACATAAATCATTATTATTATTATTTTGGCTTTTAGGTCTTTCCGGAAAAAATGCATGGGTCGATTGCGGAAACATTTGGCCGATCTCTGTCTTCAAGCAGGCATGCCAGGGGAGGCAATCTTGCATTACCAGACAGCGATGGACATCTTGAGGGGAGTGAACGACTTCCTGTGGATAGGAGGTACTGTAGTTGGCACCAGTCTTGTAGTCCTAACTTCCATAAGCAATGCTGTATCCCATTACATGGATTAATGGAAAATTAAGAATTTTTAAACAGTTTGTTTTTTAATTTTGCATATGCGTGAAATACTCCTGCTGCGACATTAAGTAATTGCAGCACCTACAGTTAAAGTTAGTACAGCTGCCAGAATGTGGATCACATCAAACCATTCTTGCACCTACAGTTAGTACAGTCGCCAGAATGTGGATCACATCAAACCATTCTTGCACCTACAGTTAGTACAGCCGCCAGAATGTGGATCACATCAAACCATTCTTGCACCTACAGTTAGTACAGCTGCCAGAATGTGGATCACATCAAACCATTCTTGATCACATGTGACAATACACTGGCTACCAATACCAGCAAGAATTGACTTTTAAGATCTGAAGTCTTTGCTTACAAATGTTACATGTCAGATGTAGAAATCTACATACCATCTTGTACACTCGGATCTGAAAACAAGCGGCTTTTCACTATTCCAAGGGTGGTATCAGTTGGATATGGACAGAGAACATTTGCATTTCCTGCTTCAAAGAAATGGAAAGATCTATTACCACGACCTGGTGTGAACAGTACATGACACATGACCACTCTCAAAATTAATCAAACTTTTTGTTCGATTTCTTTGTTTAACCCTTTTCATCATTTAAAAAATGTCACTGCCATATGTATACAGAGCACCAACAATGGTGTATCTGGTGCTATATAAATGCATATATTATTATTATTATTATTATTATTGTCACATGGGTGAAATATTCCCGCTGCGACATAAAACAATAATTCTTTCATTATTATTGTTATTATTAGTATTATTATTTCATTCATTTTTAATTCATTATTCTTTTCAAATTTTTACTAGTGCTTCAATTACTAGGCCAAAACCAAGCCAAATAACTTTGATGAGAAACAGTACACTGATTTTTGATGAAATTTCCTGCTTATAATATTTGTTTGTTTATAAATAAATATTCTAAGAAACTAAAATAAAATTAATTCTATGACTAATATCCTCTCCCATTGTGCATCAAGCTATTAATCATATACATAATAAACTATTCATCTAGCTATTAAATCATGTGCAAAATTTTCACTACAATATTTTTGAATGTTTTTCATGCTTCTTCATTTTTAAAACACATCAGAGTCATTGCAAATGGGTGAAAGATTCCAGCAGCGATGTTAAACTCCATATTCACTCACTCACTCCCATTATCCTGAGTGTTAAATTATCATTTTACTTTTCATTCTTTTGAGATGTTTTGCTTCATTAATGGTTTGTGGACATTCCCATAGAACCTATAGTTATGTTGTTTTTTAATCCCACCGTTAGGCCATAGTTATTTGATGCCCTGGTTTATGGACCCAATTTTTCCACTTTTGAAAATTCAAATTAATTTTATTCTGCTGACAATGTACTAGTATTTAGAAAATAATAATAATAAACGGTGAAGGAAATAGTCGTGAACAAAGACCGGCAGGCAATGGTTGACACAAAGTCGAAGCCAATATGATTTTTCAATGGTAAATATGTCTAAAAAGTCGAATTTCTAACAACTACTGCTAATTACAAGCAGTACTTTGAAAATAATTGTGCATCAGATATGAACAACTTATGAGTAATAGTGTTTATAACAATTATATTTATTTTCTGTCAACCAATCATTAATCATCTTAAATTATTAGTATTTTTATTATATTGGACAAGACCAAAATATTAAATTATATTTATTTTTATTTTCGACCACCTGAGCAAAGATCTGTAAACTAGGGAATCGAATAACTATGGCCTAAGCAGGTTGCTGAGAAATGACATACTGTAATACTGTAAGCTTTGTAGACAGTGTTTAACGAGGATCTCTTAGTCTTACCATAGAATGTTTACTTGTAATTATTACGGGATTACAATCAAGAGGAAACATACATGAATCTTGCTCTTGTAGACAAAACTATTTCACTCACATTTCAAACTTACAGCTTGCTACGAAGGACTTAGTTCTGCATCAACCATCATGACATACCCACAAAGTGACTGCAGTTCTCTCCCCTTGCGAAGAAACCAGTCATTCTCCACAAAACGAGGCGTTTCAATGTTGAATGATGGTATCGCAAAATGTGAGTTTATTGTTGTACATTTCTTATGAAAATATGCAAATATTCATAAATATTGATTTAATGTTTTAAGTTTAATTAAATTATAGTTAAATCATGTGCTATGACAGATTTAACGGTTCCAATTTCAGCAGCAGCTTATGCCAATGGCCTTGACCTTGCAGAGGTGTCTGCTCAAGGTGGCCTTCATCCTGATGACATCATTGAGAAGTACAAGGATGCCATCATGAATTATAGCAAGGTACTATTTTTATGGAGAGCAGGTTGTAGTGCAGTTGGTAGAATGTTTGGATTTCATGGGCCAAAAGTGCTGGGTTCAAATCCTGTCCAGGGAGCCCGGAATCATTGTTTATGAAAGTTGCCTTTCTGACGCAATATTGATATGATACACTGTCTGTAGAGTGGCAATGCAGATATATTATCCTTGGCCTTGTCAGTACCAGCTGGTGCTCGCAGGTTTAGTGTATCATTCAGCACTACGGATGTTGCAGGTTTCCTCTTGCCCTAAATGGACAGGCCGTGATATAAGTAAAAGAATCTTTCACAGCAGCTCTATACCCCAATTAAAAAACAAAACAGAACAAAACAAACTATTTTATATGGTACTTTTGTTTCCATTTTGTGATTTGAAAAATCCAGTGATCCATATATTGGGATGGATATGTCAATGCAGCAGAAGAGTGAATAATTTTTATGCACTAGAGAAGATCTATTATTGCATTAACTGATTACCAATTAAATATATAAAATTACATATACAAAATTAATACGGTAAGTTACCCGAATTTTTTTTTTCTTTTTCTTTTTACGAAAAATATTTGATGACATACAATATCATTCTTTCTAAATTTTATATATATTAATTTGAAATATAGTCCAGGTTCCTGTTCCACAGAATGATCGTGATGCTACGAAAGTCATAACTCGCATACGTTAACACAGAGTTATGACTCATGGCGTTACGATCGTGGAACAGGGCCTGAACCTTTTCTTCTTCAGTAGTGGGAACTCTATGGTAAAACCTGCACCATGAAACAGGCATGTGAAATATGTCAATATCTCATTGTATTTCAGTTCAAAAATGCATCAATGATCGAGATGGAAGCAAGCTTTAAGGCCTGTCGAGTTCTCATTCTACAAAAGGTAAGTTAATTTGAAGTGGAAATTTTTACTAAATCATAGATTTAAAAGAGTAAACTTTCTTTTTAATGCCTAAAAGTAGGAACTGTCCTACAATTATTTCGACTCCACTGTAAGAAATTAAAATAACTTTTATCATTTCACATTAACCAAATGTTTACCTTAATTTAACCTTCTACTCACTGGAGACACCCAAACATGCTATATTGTGCAGTGTTTGTGATTAGCAGGGAGAACAATATCAAACCATGGTCATCATTTAACATTGTAGTATTGCTTATTCCTTGTCTTTCTGACATGGATGTCAATGTCCAAAGTATGTAGTGGCTGTCACAGGAGAGCCATGAAGTTAGGCTCGTCAGTGGTGTGTTCATTGCAATCAATCAACCCGGTCTAATTTCAATATCATGTTGTCTATTGAAGAAAACATGTTTTTATTATTACTTGGTCTTTGTTGCAATCCTCTTTGTGTTATAATACCATGTTAAAGGTCGATTGCGATTTGAATGCAGTAATGGATCGTGTATAACATACAAGGTTAGATAATAATTAATATCTCCTAGTCACTCAATATTTTCAAATCTACACAATCTATTTCGAATTATACATACTGGTAAGGATTTGAAGTAGATTTGAAAATATTGAGTAACTAGGAGATATTAATTATCTAAGTACATGTTAATGTTATTAGTGTTTAATGTTTGCATCAAGCATATCTATATTTAATATACCTTCAGCTTGTGTATAGACAGGAATTAATATCCAATTTAAAAAAAATCCTTTTGAATAAAGCATTCTGAGAAAAAAACATGGAAACATCCAGTCCTACATGGAATAGTGTATCAAAGATCAAACACTGACTTCGCAATTGAGCTGCCCTGTTGTCTCAGCAATAAATCATTGGCTTGCTAACCGTTTTGTTTATTTGTTAGTTTAATCCACAATCCACTAATCCTGTCCCAGCACAGCATCCAGGTTGTAACAGGAGATTGCTGAAGGGAGGCAACTCTTTCCCATTACTTGTGATGCCTCATATAGGAGGCAGGGATTGTTTGTACAGTAGAGGAGTTGGTGGTGACAAGACCAAGGCATGTCTGCATTGTTGTGGAGAGCTAGAGCAATTGGGGTCATCCCCAACTCGTCCTAGTGTGATTAGAACCCAACACTGCATCAAACACACCTGACAGACGAGGCTCGATTGCTCTCCACCGTTTCTGCTTTTAAACTGGAAGTTTGGTATAAAACCTCAATTATAATCCAAAGCTGGCAGATTCTAGTCTTGCATCTTGTTCTGCTGTTTACATCCCAATCTTTCTACTGGGAGATCTCGTCGTGTTGTTAACCATGGCACATCTGTACCCCGAGCCTCTCAGGAGGATAGACACCAAGACACTACTGCAGTTCTCCCCACTGTTCATGCCTCCTGCCAGAATGCCTGGGTTCAGGACTGAGCTGTCAGGAGCCGAGACCACGGCCTCCGCTCTCGGCCAACACAGCTTCGCTCCATTCCTGTCCGTGGACCAGCCTGCCTTGAAGTCTCCTCCTGTGATGACTAGGTCGTCCCCGGGTTACGGACCAACACAGTCCCCAGTCCAGATCCCCGCCCCGACTCCTGTGTACCCCACTGTGCAGACTCCAGTGGCAACCATCCTGCCCCCACCCACTACAGCCACCCCATCCCTGACCACACCCATGATGTCGCCGTTCCCAGGGCTGTCAGGTCTCACGGCTCTGATGTCTACCCCCCAGACATCCGCTGGGTCCGCTTCCTCCGTTTTCCCCACCCCACACACTGATACCACACCCCTGACACAGACCTGCCTGAGCAGACTGCAGAGCAACCCCATGTTCCACGACCTCCAGAGGCTGCTGTCCCAGGAGTGCAGACACCTCCAGGTAAGATGGACTCTTCTGCTGCTTTTCCTTTCAATGTGATGAATTTCTATACCATAAATTTCTTGCATATATAGTCTGCGGGCTAGTCTGCGGGCTGTATGTTAAAAAATATTCATGTTTTTGGTGATGCTGGCTATCTCGCAGTATACACAATTGAAATGGAAAACAAAATAAAACCAGTAAAATTCACATTTATTTTTAATCTTGTCATGCGTAGTCCGGGATGTCTAATCCTGAAGATGTATTTTGTTCAAATAAAACATGTTTCTTTTGTCTACATTTCATCACTGACATTTCATATACGCCAAACACTACCAGTCTCACGATTTCCATGTTTGCATATTTCACAACCTTTACGTTATATTCAACAGTGGTTTCATCATCTGTTTTTTCGAGCCGTGAGCTATCTTATAGTGCAGGTTATCCGACAATATACTTTTCTATATTTACATATTTGGTCCCTTGTGTGCTATGTAGTGTTGCAGGCTATATTCAGGAACTTACTGTAAAAGAACTCTGATATTCAACGTAGTCTTTAACCCCATCTCTGCTAGAGATACTCGAGATGCCACACAGCATTTATTGACATTTATTAATCCAATAGGGAGAAGGTTAATTTAGTTTGTCATAATGGTGTTAATTGCAATGATAATTGCAAATGGCCAAGCATTATTTTCGTCGGATGATTAAATTGAAATGTAAATGCAATATCCTGTATTTGAATCTTGACTTTCAGGTTCCTGCCAGCCTCATCACAACCAGTTGGAACCAGCCGTCTACTGTCAACAGCAACAACAGAGTTGTCTCTCTTCACATCTCCCTCCAGGAGACGTTCTTCCACCTGAACACAGACACAGCTTTCCGCACCGACAGCCACCAGCTGGAACACTACTACTGTACTGAGGTCGGACGTATAGAGATGGAGCGCTACCAGGCCCTTCTGACCTCAGTCTACTCCGAGCACCAGAAACACAGCATCAACATCCACTATGACCATGAGAGGATCTCCCTCTGTCAGCATATCGAGAGAGAGATCCAGCACCTGAAGCAGTCCACCACCAGGGCCCAGTTCACCCCTAGTCCTGCCTGCATTTCTCCCATACCTATTTCCAGCTCGGTCACGCCTCCAGGAATAGTTGCCTGTGTTCCAGAGACTGCTACAGGAACTGCTGCTGATGTTGTAGACACCCCCCCAGACCGTGCTGTGTTGGAGTCTGCTTCAGCCTTGAAGACTTTCAACATTGAAGACTTCCTGTCTCCTAGCCCAGGTTTAGATATTCTGGTTCCGTCGTCTGACTTCTCAAGTTCCGCCACAGAATCCTTCACTCAGAACGTGACGTCAGATTCCGGCATACACAGCCAGGAGTCTTCTCCCGAAACCAGTGGAAATCATCAAACAGGCTCACCTCTCGAACCAGTCTCGTCCCCAGAAACAGTTCCAGAGACGAAGGACCCACATCAGAACCAGACCGGTCGCTTGCTGAAGAACGGAACAACGCAGATCCTGACAGTATGGTACGAGGCCCACATCCAGTATCCATACCCCAGCGACGAGGACGTCAAGACACTGTCAGAGAAAGGCGGCATCAAGCCCGGCCAGGTCCGCAAGTGGTTGGCGAACAAGAGAGTCCGGTCCTTCAACACGCTGTCCATCTCCGGTAATGACCACCCCATCAAGTACAAGTACCAGGGACGACAGAAGAACTCGGACGGAACAGCGTCCAATAGCGGCAGTCGCCGCTCCCAGTACAAGCTCCTGACACCAGCAGCCAAGTCTATCCTGAACGACTGGTACGAGGGGCATCAGTTCAACCCGTACCCCAACGACGAGGAGAAGGACCAACTGTCTGACCTGGCCAATATCTCTGCCGTGCAGGTCAAGTCGTGGTTCGCCAACAAGCGCAGTCGCAACAACAACACCAGGAAGCAGGTGCCCAACTACTTCATCAAGAAGTACCCCAACTACACTCCCATGGTGGAGATGGTCGGTCAGATGAGACAGGCCAAGAAGCAGAGCAAGTTCGACAACGTACGAGTCTCGCTGTTCCAGTGATTCATGTTTATTACAGACTTTTGTTATTGACAAGTGAAAAGGACACTTTGTTATTGACATGTTATAGTGCTTTTTGTTGTGAGGTCCACCTCAATTGTAGATATTGTACATTAATTTTATCTTCTTTTTTATGAGTGAACTGACGAATGGACAATCAGTTGGAAATTACTTGTTCTTATGCCAGGTTTTGTAATTATGAATGCAAACATATAATCAACCTGTTGTGGAAATAATAGTCTTAATAATGCTCAATTAATAAAATGTAATAATTTAATGTTCTGTATTTTTCCTTCTTAATGTTATTCAAATGCTATTGACCTTATGTCCCTCTCGATATTATAAGAAACATATTCACTGCCCTATTGTGTTGTACCACCAACAACAGTGTACCACCAACAACAGTGTACCACCAACAACAGGCTTGAACAAGCCATCTGTCGTTATGGCATCGATTTACTGCTGAATTACTATTTATTCTATATATCATTTTTGTATTTAAGTTAAATCTTACCAACATCAAGATTAAGGAAACTCTGAGAGTGTTTGCCCCAATGGCCATTTGTGAAGTATTTCACTTTTGCCAATTCCTATTCCGGGATTTTGATGTACATGAAGCAATACAGTGATTCAGTTTGGGACATATGCGAAATATGAAATCTCTTTATTGATTGGCTATCTCTCAATCTCATAGTGAATCACAGGGGTTCTTTAGATCTGTATCTTGGAGATTGTCAAAATAAACCGGAATCTATCGATTATATAGGAAAAATGTGACAGAATGAATTCCTCTATCAACAAGGTGTATCAACACACATGATAATGAATATCTCCAGCCTCATTGAAGTCTCAGAATATGGTTACAACTTTCACATTTCTAATATTTCCATTGTGTTTGGAACTTGTGAAATGAAAGTTGTCTGTTCCTTGGTTTTCCTCAATTGAAATCTTTGAAGTTCCCTCCACTTGTCTAGTCGCAGACATAGCGCATGGGAGATTTCCAATTAGGGTTGTTCCCTTTGGTATTTCATTTCAATTAAGAATTTTCTATGATGCAAATTTTGATTTTCTTGGGTTAAAGGGAGACAGCATTTCCTAGCTTTATAGCATTAGACAACTAATTTTCTAGTGAATGTTGAACACTGTATGATTTTTGTATGTTTCAGAAATACCTACAAGCCTCGGACTTCCTCCAGAATGTGGTGTACATCAACCTAGTGTCGTCAGATGAAGATAAGGTGAGCATTATGAGCTCTGGTTGTGTACCTCAGTACCAGCTGGTGCTCACAGGTTTACTGCAACATCCAGCAGTACAGATGTTGCAGGTTTCCTCCTGCCACAAACTGACGAGCTGTGATATAAGTGAAAAAATATTGAAAGTGTCTTTAAACCCCAATTTAAACAACAATAATAATAATATAAATAATAGTCCATTTTATATAGCACATTAGCTGCATGCTAGAGGCAACACAGATATCCTACTTTTTGTGATATTTTGCGTGTCAGATACATCGGTTCAGCACGCTGGCATCACTGTACACTCAGATCGGCTTCCATCGCAAGGCGGCATTCTTCAAGCGCGTGGCAGGGATGCAGTGCGTGGCACCGGGTACATCGGCCGGCTGGATGCAGTGTTACTACCTGCTGGTGCAGTCCCTGCCTGGCTACAACATCTCTCTGGACCCCAGGGAGTTCCTTACAGGTGGGTGTCCTCTAACACAGCCTCACTATACCATGGTGTCTGTGTGGATCTGTGCGTCATACAAAAATGCTCCTACATGCACCGAGGTTACAAAGCATTCTTGAGTACGATTTTATGCTTAGTTCACATTTTGCATTTGGATCGGAGCACAAAATGTGAGTTGAACATGAAATTATATCAAGTGGTAAGGTTTCTCTGAGTAGTAAATTATGATATTGTGAAATTGTGACCAATATGAAAATTGTAAGCAATATGAAATTGTGGCCATGTTGAAAAGTCTAAATCAGTACACTTCAATTCTGCAAGTTTACAACATCTCAATCATATTATTTGTGTAGAATAAAATCTCATGAAGTAATAATAATTGTTTTTAAATTTAAAGCTACTCTACCATATTTCAGAGCACCCTAGTGGCTGGCCAGTTATTCAGTACCGAGTGCTGCATGAGCTGGTGTATTCATCTCGGAGGATGGGCAATCCTCAGCTTGCTGTCAGGTAGACACCTGTACACTGATACTGCACAGCGTCATACACTGTAGACTAGTATTGATACTGCACAGCATCATACACTGTAGACTAGTATTGATACTGCACAGCATCATACACTGTAGACTAGTATTGATACTGCACAGCATCATA
>JAUTBT010026153.1:0-19822 GCA_032361225.1 Lepetodrilus schrolli
CAGGTTTACTGCAACATTCAGTGCTACGGATGTTGCAGGTTTCCTCCTGCCCTAACCTGACAAGTCGTGATATAAGTGAAAGAATCTTGAAACCAGCTATAAACCCCAATTTTTTAAAAATAAAATTAAAATTAAAAAAATAATTGAGTAATTTGATAAGATATTCTAACCTGTTTTCCAGGTCAAGGACATTGAGGAGATCGGTGAGCATCCCGTACTTCAGATCGTAGTCCTCCTTGCCACTGGCTGACAGTGATGGGGACGCGTTTATCTCAATCAGCCAGCTGTGTACAGACAATTTACACATGATCAAAGCAAGCAATTTTATATGTGGCTGTCATGTGGTGCTCTGGTGCTCTGGTGGCCCCATTTGATATGTGCTAATGTCATTATCAATGTACAAGTACAGAAGGCAAAGTTAATGCTAGCAGTTTGTTCAGTGAATGAAATGAATGTAAAGACTTCTAAAATCCCTTCAATGAACAATCTGCTATTTATTTACTATTTATTTAGTATATTTAACAGTCTATTTCGGCTACCACGATTGAACAAATCTTGATACATGCTGTACCTCTGCTAATTGAGGATATAAGTGAAAGAATCTTGAAAGCATCTCTAAACCCCTATTTAAAAATAATAAATAAATACATAATAAAAAATCAAATATATATTATTCTAATGTTTCCAAAGGCCACCACCAAATGGTTGATCCATAGAGCATCTATACAGAGAACTGGTTGGGAATGTCAAACACAGACCAAATATAAAATAATGGCAGATATTGTATCTTATTTAAACGACAGACGTTGTATGTAACATGTTTAATAATGGCATGTTTTGTCATGTAATAATGATAGATGTATATACTACTAGCTAAAGTGAGAAATGTTTTGTCTATAACCATGACAAATGTCATGTCTATATAATTAATAATGTGTCTATAAGAATTTCTACTACATGAAAGACAGATAATAATCTTGTGTGTTGGAGAAACATGATACCAATATAATCAACTGATACTTTGAAGTTTTTTTTCAACAGTACCGATAATCACATTGTTCGTTTGAGACATTCCCCTGAAACTATTCGGCATTGGCAAATGGACTGTTCCATTTCTACTTCCTGATTCCGACTAACTAAATAGAAAGTAGACATAGGAAAAACACTGTAATATTTCAGTTTTAGGGGGATATATTTGCAGAATATGTAGTGGGCTTATACTACAGAATAGGCCCACTTTGCTTATCTTTTGAAAAAGGGTGTTGGGCTTATACCCAAATATGGGCTCATACCCCCACGATATACGGTAAGGGCCAGCGAATTTCAGAACTCGGCTTTAGAAATCTGGTGGCACTCTTCTTCTAATGCTTCTAGAAAGTTCTCGAAGAGTACCTGGGGGCCTGTAGATGGTTGGAAATTCTTGGTTGTTAAACTAATATACAGATAAATCTATATGTCCAAAAAGGCTACTGATCTTGATTAATTTTGTTGAGTATATATACGGAATACAATACGACTTACACAAAGGTTACAGCCTCACAGTGGCTACAAGAGTTTCGTGAGAAAAAAATGCAGATGTCTTATCATGATAACGTATGCACTCCCAACTGGTGATATTATATGCATGAGAATTCCCTGGGGAAATTTAAGTGACATGCAATTAATGCGATATGCAGGATTTGTACATACCATCATATGCTATGTTAACATGTCCGACATTTGCATATGTGGCTTCGTCCTCTCTGCCTTCAAGGACGCACAGCAAACACTCATGAATGAACTTGTATTGTTGCTGAAATGTACAACAGTTGTAGAACAAATATGATTTAATATCCATCGGCCATTGATCATCGACAGGTTCATATGAACTACCAAGTGCAGCCTTTGCATATCATGACTTCAGCAGATATTTATGCAGAACCAAGAATGTGGGTCCAAACTCTGACAATATTCCACTATAGACTACCACCCAACTATCTATCCCAACATTTTTTATTTAAAACTTTTTAAATTGGGGTTTAGAGCCGTTTTTAAGATTCTTTCACTTATCACCAAGATTACTTCCTCCATCGTGCAATACAGATGGCATCTCACATATCGCCCGGGCATCGTCCAATGGCTGTCTCACCTCTGTCTGTACCATGAGCACCCTCTCCTTCCTCAGCTTGTACACTATCTGGTAAATGTCCACCACGTCATGCTCTTTGATCTGCTGTAGGCAGTGGTCCAACACGATGAAGGTCCCAGACCTGCCAACGCCAGCGCTGAAAGTCAGATATAGAATTTTACTATTAGTCAGAATATATCATTATATATATTTATATACTTTTTTTTTATTGTGGTTTAGAGCTGCTTTCAAGATTCTTTCACATATCACGGTTTGTCAGTTTATGGCAGGAGGAAATCCACAACATCCGTAGCACTGCATATTCCAGTAAAGCTGTGAGCACCGGCTGGTACTGACAAACCAAGCATTGCTACTCTACAGACAGCGCATCTTATCAATATCGTGTCAGAAAAGTAACTTTCGAAAACATTGATGCCTGGTTCCTGGGACAGAATTTGAACCAGGGGCATTTGGCTCCGAAGTCCAAACAAAGATATATTTATTTAATATGAGTCAGATATATACTCAATATGATTTGGATATATTCCCATTATGAGTCAATATATCTTCAATATGTCAGATATATTTCAACATTATTCAATATATGTCAGATATATATCTATATAGAAAACACTAAATCTTAAATACGGGAAATGGTGGTAAACTTCCTTGCTGATATAATGAGAAAAAACAACGACTCAGGAAGACATTCTAGACATTCCATTGACAGCATACTGACTCTCTCTCTGTCGTCACTCTCTTCGTCTTAGTCCACTAGTTACCTGCAGTGAGTTATTATTGGTCCACCTTCTCGGAACATTTTCTCTCGGACAGTCCGCACGAAGCGGATAAGAGACGTCGGGTCTTTCGGAACGCCGAAATCTGGCCAGGCTTTGTAATGGAAGTGACGGATTTGCCTCGACTGATCTCCCTGAGAAAAATACAAATAGTGAAATGATTTTACAATCTACCCTGTACAATGACACCCATGTGATTTAAAGACACAGCTGCTGCATGGAGAAAACAAGTTGGTGATAAAACTAACAACTGAATTTCTTTTCGGTAGTGCTTAGTGTTACAGTAAATATGCTGTCGAAATGTTGCTCCATAGTTCAAGACTAAAGACACAGTCACACTAAGTATGATAGCGATAACAATAATGATAATAATAATGATAACAATAATGATAACAATAATGATAACTATAATGATAACTATAATGATAACTATAATGATAACTATAATGAGTTTAACACTGATGCCGATTTCTTTCAGCCGTTTGCGATGAATTATTGTCCAGGGTCATCGAGATCTTCATGTCAGTTCCCAATATGAGTGCTGATCATTTTAAATTTTAGTATTTTTCTAATAATTCAAACTGCTACAAATTTCATTATTTTCTCCTGTTTGAATTATTAGGGTAATTAGGTATTACCCATGCTCAGAGATGTAGTCTATGTCTGTTAGGATGGGACTTACCAGCTGAATCTTAAACTCTGATATTGTCCAATCAGGAAGATGCGTCTCATTCAAGATGGCTACTTGAAGGTCTCCATAAAATTTGGGTTCCGAGTCGGTTGGCCAGTAATGGTCACTCTTCTCCTAGCAAAAAAAACAAAACATAAACATTAATTGAAAGTCTCCTTCTCATTTCAAAATCAGAATCAAAGAAACGCATAAGAAAGAAAATCGCCAATATCTGACAGACAATAAATCAGCACTTCATATTTTAAAGATAAATATCACTATTTCGATTTTATTCAATTCAATGGTATTAATAAATATATACACCACCCCAAATATAGAATGAATGAATTATTGCTTTATGTCGCAGCAGGAATATTTCACCCATAGACGACAACCCGAATATATAAGTAAAAATTTTTAATTTTTTTTTAAAAAAAGGCCTGTTATGAATTGTGTAAAAATAATTTTCATTATAGATTATAACAAATTCTAGTGCAGCTAGCTAGCAATGTTAACATTCCAATCAATTCCCAATGAATTTCCAATCAATTCCCATTAGTCGACGTGTATCATGCTCTAGACATAGTTTTGCAAGATCCTGGAAGAAAACCATGAAAACCAACACCAGAAGTTTGTAAATATTATGGTATGTTAATATTATTTTTCCCTTCAAAATAATCATTATTTTTCTTTCAAACTTGGCATGTACCTCAGCATTTATAAAACCACCCTGGAACTCCTGAAATAAGCGTACACAATCTGCATGAAGAATGGTCACACGGTTATACATACTACGTGCTATTTACAATGGTAGAATGGTACTGTGGCATGATGTGAACAAGCGACATGAATGATACCACGCAGTTAAAATTCAGGAAATGTTGTGTCGCGGAATAGATTATTTCACATTTATCAGACACAAGCATGGCGGACTCCAGACATAAGCATGATGGGCCACAGACATAAGCATGGCTAACCACAGACATAAGCATGGCTGGCCACGGACATAAGCATGGCTGGCCACGGACATAAGCATGGCTGGCCACGGACATAAGCATGGCTGGCCACAACACAGACTCATGGAAATTAATCATAGCTATTCTCATTAGTTTGTTAAGCCAATCCTAACAGTTAATGAGGGAACACATTTAAATAAACGCCTTTGGGTCCTGTCCCAGAGAACGATCATAGTGCCACGAGAGTCGTAACTATGTTAATGTATCGGAGTTACGACTCTCGTAGTGCTACAATCATTCCGTGGATCAGGACCTAGCAGTTTCCTGCCTGTTAAAGGGAGGTAATTCATGGTGCAGAATAATTAGTTTAGGGACATTATTGTGGGCATGTTATCAAACAACGATTGAAGACGAGTTCCGCTGCTTACCCGACCCTTCTCCATGCATTTCGTCAGCATCACGATGTTCCGTGAGTTCTGCTCCCAAAGCATCCGCCACATATCATCGCGGGTTGACGGAAGAGGACCCTGTGTGGCGATATATTCTCTCTTGGATATAAAACCCTGAAAACACCATGGAAATGACCATTATCAGGGGGCCTATTCTTGAAACATTCTTACGATCATATGACAATATTAAAGAATGGAATAGCAGGGCTGTGAACATGTTATTTATGACAATTTATAGAATGGAATAGCAGGGCTGTGAACATGTTATTTATGACAATATTAAAGAATGGAATAGCAGGGCTGTGAACATGTTATTTATGACAATTTAAAGAATGGAATAGCAGGGCTGTAGGGCTGTGAACATGTTACGTATGTTCTTATGCTAAGAAGATCTAAGAAGCATAAATGTCGCATAAAAACAATTCCATTCAGAATCTTTCACACTGGAGTGAATGACAGATCTTTGACATGAAGCCACTGAATAATCACCCAGCAGGATATGGGTACCCGTTAGGATGAGATGGCAATGTGAATTCTAACCTTCTAGCACTGGGATATTGTTGCTTGGGTTGCTTACTCCCGAGGAAGTATAGAGGGAAAGTGTGTGGAACTTATGAAAGATCTTAAGACACTGAATTAGTCACTCAGCAGGGAATGGGTGCCTGGTAGGATGATATTGTATCATGAATCCTAATCTTCCAGTTGTGGACAATGGTAGTTTAGGTTGTATACTGCCCAGGGAGTAGTGTGTACTCACTGATCTGAGTAAAAATAGGTCGTGCTTTGTGCATACTACTGGCCATTGACTTGATATTTTGTCAAAATACATATTATTAAATAATTAGTTAATTAATTACTTTAATTTATTTATTTATTATAATTAATTTATTATAATTAATTTATTATAATTAATTTATTATAATTAATTAATTATAATTAATTTATTATTATTATTATTATTATTATTATATTATTATTATTATTATTATTATTCAATGAGGCGAGTGCATACCGGAACATAATTGCCGTTTATATAGTCCGACCCCTCCTCATCGTCTGTTGGAAGAAGTTTGACCCGAGAGTGGTCGTACGGTAAAATGTTGGTGAAGCGGTTCTTTGGTCGGTTGGCAGGGAATTCTGCTGCCATGCACGGCTGATCACGGCCAACTTCCTTCAAATCCTGAAAAAATGTATAATCAACAATTATAATCAATGCATGTGACTAATAATTCAGAATTATCTCAGCGAAAATAATTACAGTAAACCCCCGACATAACGCCCTTCATTACATCGCGGATTCGGTTAAACCGCGCGGCCAACCGTGGACCCCAGAGTGGCTGTCGTGTGTGGTAACAAAAAATGGGACTAGCTAATTTTTTTCTTTCTGGAATTCGCTGTATAAGTACAACTACAAGAGATTTATTTGATGTATTGAAGTGTACTATAGGTATTACATACGTGTCAATCGAAAGAATATCACTCTGATACGGTGATCAGCATTTATCAGCAGTATCAGACAAAGGACTAGTTCCCTGCCAATGTTACACAAAACGATCATGCGTAGCATAGGCATGGGACAAGTTTGTATACCATTCTTACCTCAACGTCTCTAATTACACTGACAGAGTTTCGTAATCACCAACTTGGCAAAAATCTCAAGTGAGTACGTACTCAAGGAATTAAGTACGATTCTGTGTTGAGTAAGAAAAAAGTCTCGTAATCTCAGGGCCTAGTTAAACAATCGGCTGTTTGTCAACAAGACTGATAAATGTTCACAAATCCCATAGGCTTCAGTATGCGAGTAAATAATCATACGTTGTGTTTTTATTTAACATACTACGACTTCTTCGAGTGACAAAGCAATTGTTAACATGTTTTCTTCACTAAAATCACAGAGATCATTTCAAATGTGTTATGAGTAAATTGTCCAGATTTTAATACCGAAAGTACAACAAACAAAATTGTGGTCGATTAACAATTGTTTTAAATATGATTCCCTTGAAATGTACCGGTAATATTGAGATGTAAGAAATGATGCTGTGATCAAAGTATGTAGACTGATTGATACTTAAGCATGTCTAGTCATCTACTAAACTAAGCGTGACTGTTGACTGCGAGCCGTGACTGTTATGACAGCGATCTCCGCAGACATGCGCTATGAACGACAGTAACTCTTGGCCCGGTTTATGGCCGGGTAGTGATATTGCTTTATGATCTCTAATTATAACGCTATATGCAATAACGCTGGGGGTACTTCGTGGACCCCTAAAGTAGCGGTATACTGAGGGTTGACTGTACTATATTACCAACTAGCGAAAAATATGATAGAGAAATCTAAAAAGGGGCCTCTTCTAATTAACATGCTTTCAAAACTCTGCGTAATCCAAATGTACAAGTCAAAATGCTGTTGAGGAATTTCCATACAAGAATTGTGACATCACAATTACATGTGTAGTAATCGCCAGGAGGTTGGTAGGTGTAATTAATTAGGAAATATTTCTAGATGAGTAAAAAATATCATAATTGTCATGGAAAGATAGTTGTATCAGAATATGCAATAACCTCTTGCAAAGTAATTTATTCAAAATATAGTTATGCACCTCTATGCCCTAATTTTCTTCTACATGCCTAATAGGAGACCCTGGCCCAAAAATTACAAAACTTTTTTGAGTACAAACTCATGCTCAACTCAAGGTGTGGTTCTCAAATCCTCATATAAAATTTGAGCTTGATCATGAAATTGTACTCAAAAAGTTTCGTTATCTCAGGGACAGGTTTTGAAGCAATGCTGTTTGCCATAGATGTTCATATCAGTTGGCTCATAAAATGAAATCTGCAATGAAATGAACATGTACTATCAGCTGTAAATTACATAATGAGATGTTTGACCAAACAACACTAGTACAACTACTCGTGGTGAGAGACATACTTGAGCAGCGTCAGTTTGAAGTCGCGTTCCACGGATGTGGTGTACGTGTGTGTGTCTGGTGGCGCCCTCTCACTCAGGAAGTGGTCCCACAATACATCAGTGGCCTTGCGCACCACGGCATAGGCGCCGACTTGATAAGCAAGCTGAGGAAGAGAAACCAGAAACATTTTTTGAATGATCTCCCATTTGTCAGGGCCAGTGGTAGCGTATATTTAAGTAGTCACTGGATCCGAAGTTTAGAGGATGCTTCGTCTCACCTGTGACAGGAATGCCCAGGTCATGAGCACGGGTAGGGGATGGGATGCCAGGACGGGTTTGCTCGTGTCTCCCACGCCGTCGCCGATTAGCTGTCCGTCGTCGGTGTATGCTCCTACAGCGAACACATAGCGTTCATTCTGCTGTAGACCAGTGACTTTCAACTCGCATCTGTACGACTGCACCTGGTCCAGAGGGAAAAGCAGATTTCAGCTAATGAGGAATATCATTGGTTTGCAATCCTAATTGTTATAAAGGTATACAATAAATACCAACAGTAACTAGTGTAAAACTATGGGTGATGAGTCCAACTTATATTTTAATACTAGCACTTATTGCTAGCACTTAGAAAAAAAACTCCCTTACACTTAAACTATACACTTGCCACTTTAGCCTAACACTTACACTTAAGTAACACTTAAACTAAATCTTACATGTAAACGGCTCTTAAACTATTTCTTTCACTTAAAGATACTTAGACAGGAATGCCCAGGTCTTGGACTAACACTCACATTTAAACTAACATAAACTATTTCTTACACTTAAACCAACACTAATATACTGGTAAATTATATACTAAACTAACACTTACCACTTCTCCGGTACCGTCCAGGTAGTAGTCCTTAATTCTGACCTTGACATTGCTGCCAGAGGAAGACCGGCCAAACAGTCGATACCATGCAATCTGAAATACATTTAGGATGAAAATACATCATTTGAGAATACAGGTACAGTGGGTCCTCGATATAAGGACCTTGAATGCTTTGGGCCCTCAATATAATGACATTCAATGTGCTATGGATTCAGATAAACTGTAAAAAGGCTTGGATTCCTTTGTATATCCCCCATATATCTTTACTTTTTAT
This sequence comes from Lepetodrilus schrolli, assembly GCA_032361225.1. Lineage (NCBI taxonomy): Eukaryota > Metazoa > Mollusca > Gastropoda > Lepetellida > Lepetodrilidae > Lepetodrilus > Lepetodrilus schrolli. The sequence goes on from JAUTBT010026153.1 coordinate 9,030, forward strand.
TCCTTGCTCTTTGATTGGTCAAATTAGCATTTAAACTCCAGAAAGACCATGTGCAATACATAAATATACATTAAAACAATATTTTTACCTCTTCACCACTCTGTAAACGAGGCAAACATGCCATCTTTTTGTGATAATTGTACAAAATTATTTTTAAAAAATCCCGGCAAATTACCATTGCAACTCTCAAAGAACCTTAGACCATATGCAACCCATAACATTAATATGCATACCATTTTGGGTAATTTTAAATATACATGTATTATTATTTTTTTACCTTTTCCCCACTCTGTGGTTGGAATGGCGCCGGTCTGAAGACCATGGTATCGTCGGTACGACATAGGAGGATCGGGGCTGGAGGAATCTTGGACTTCCTTGGCGCCATCTCAGACAGCGTCCTGTTCTCCAGATACAGCCGCTTCTCCTCAGCCTGTGCCTTCTGAATGACAGCTACTGATTCCTGAAATAATAAATTAACAGTAATTATATAACAATACTAATAATGAAATATTCCCGCTGCAACGTAAATCACTAATTCATTCATTTATATAATAATAATAAAAAAATATAAATTGAAATTGATTTGATCGAATTAATGCTTTAATGAATTAATGTTGCAGTGGGAATATTTCACCCATATGCGAAGAAAAGAAAATAATTTAATAAACTAATAACATAAATTAATAAACTAACTATAATAATAATAATAATAATGTGTATATTTATAATAATAATAATAATGTGCAAATTTACAATAATAATAATAATCATTATTATAATAATAATGTGAAAAATCATTAAGAAATGTGAATATTTATAATAAATATAAATCAATGTTCGAAAGCATGCTCAAAGAGTTATATATTTAGTGTTGTAGCAAGACCAGCTTTTTTAGGCTTTTTCGAAAAATGTCACTTGCCTAAAGTCAGGGTTAGTAACTCTAATGTAAACTTAACTCTGACCGTAGCAATGGTTTATGGCTAAGATTGGAGTCAAGACTACCACAGAGCTACACCCTTTCATTCAGGAGGGCTGAGGACCACGTGCAGCCCACTACGAACCTCAAATAGTTTCTTGACCTCCTGTGATGACCCTCCGTCCATGCTAACCATCTGGGCCTTCTGCATGTACAGGAGGGCCTTGGATAGGTTGTTCTTATTGCAGCGGGAAGTCAACTCTTCAAAACTCTCCACATACGTGTCCATCATGTTGGGGTCACTCTCCTGTAGGAACATATAGGCATGTACGACTTGAAATATGTAATTGAAAACTTCACCATTTTTACTTGAAATCTAGATGATGGAATATGAATGATCAGGAGTTCGAATATGCATGTTTTGGGCTTGAAAGATGTAAGAATTTGATGAAACATGTATGATTTTGACTTGAAATCTGTATGGTTATGACGTGAAATATTTAGGATTAGAACTTGAAATGTACAATTTTGACTTGAAATCGGTATGGTTATGACTTGAAATATTAATGATTAGGACTTGAAATGTGTATGGATAGGACTTGAAATCTGTGTGGTAAGATGTGAAACATGCATGATTAGAATGAATGACTAGAATTTGAAATAAATATGATTTGGACTTGAAATCTGTATGGCTAGGACTTGAAAAGCTTATTATTTAAACTAGGAACATAACGTACAATTAGAAACTTAAGACATAAGACATGTACAGTTTTACTTTGAAACGTGCATGATTTGGATTTGAAACATGTATGATTAGTACTTGAAACCATTCCAGGTACTTACATATTCCGGCCCTGATTTCCTTTTGAAAGCTTTGGTATCCTTGGTTGATGGATCTGAAATATGACATTAGAAAGAAACAATGGAAGAGTCTATTAGGCACTAGAAGTTATCTTTCACATATTCATCTGGGTAGCCATTCTCTTCTGTGTGAACAGAAGCATTTTCGGACTAAGCCACTTGCTTAACCCTCTCCCTGCTGGATTAGGCACAGCCATCGCTATTTAGGGCATCTTGGTTGCCTTCAGCATGGAGAGGGTTACGGTGACACCACAGCCTGTGACTCGGTGTGTGGCAGGAACAAATCCTAGTCTTTCATAGATACTCTCAGGTTCTTGGTCACCCATCCACGAACCAGCCAAGCTCGACCATGCTTCACTTTAACCCGAGCTGTCAGCCATGCAATCCACTGGACTATCCACCAGCTAGGAGTGCAGGACGCTCACCTAGGCCTGGATCAAGGGCCTAGCTAGTATTGTCACACTCACCAGGTCCAAGGGCATCCAGCTTGAGACACACGCGGTGGTACATGAGGATGAGCTCCAGGTGGAGGTCCTTGACGGTGTTCCACACAGCGGTGGCAGTGCCGCGGTGACTCGGAGGGACCAGGTCTTCCACATTCACGCGAAGCTCCTCCGTCCCCGAGGCAGACTCTACCACTTCCTTCACTGGGTCTGGTCTGAATGTGAACACGTCCGGGTTGAACTCCTACAAAAGATTGTGATAATGCTGGAAATACTAGAAAATGATGCCATTTAGGTGTAAATATAAACTAAAATGGCAAAATACACTAAAAATTGCATCATTTTCTAGAAAATGATACTATTTTGGGTGTATTTTTATTTATTTCTATTAATGTGAAATTTATTGGAATAAAGTAAGCATATAACTATTGCATATCTAAAGATTTAAAAAAATATATATTACACTTTGGATACTGAAAATAACAAATAATGTTTTAGACTAAAGAAAAGGCCTGTGTTTCATGAAAGGGCCGTACTTGTAGTGAGAGCCTATTTTGATTGATTTCCTGCTTTAATATTGCTGTGGGATGTTTTTCACCCATATACAAGAATTTAAAAGAAACTTATTCATAAGTTCTATATCATTAATATTTCAAGCTGGCAATGCATTATTAGATCTATAGGACTAATCAGTTATGGTCACTCAAACATGGTTTTATGTCGATGTTAAATTCTACGTGGTCTGCAAACTGTACATTTGCATTGGTGTGGCTATGAAAAAACAGTGCAGCTTCTGGTCCATCATGTGCAATCCATGGGCTACTATTCCGCTTTGCTTTATGGTACCCACAGAATATTTCGCTATCTTGGACGTGAGAGCATTTCTACCGTAACATGTTCTTTGGTGTCCATCTTCTAAAAATAATGACAGCACTGCACAGTGGAAAAACTTTCCAAGCAAATTTGCCAACAGTCAATCAATGTCATCATATGCTGACACACCTCCAACGGCCAAGATAGTGAAGTTTCCCACGGGTAATATAAAGTGGTATAATATCTCATGTGCTACATATAATGCTTCTGGTTAGAATGATGTCGTGTTCATGCAATATCAAAACAGTGGCATGTTTGGGGGGGTTAATTATCAAATATATATGATTTGTATTAAATCCACAATAAACTATACATAATTAATATCATATATTGGAGTATATAATCATAAAGCAAACATTGTTTTCAATTTATATCAAATGAAACTTAACCAATCCCCTAATACTGGGTCTTTAGGGCTGCTACCGACAAATTCTTTGAACCATCATTGCTTAGATTACTGAACTTCCATATAAAGTAAATATGGTACTAACATCATATCTATTGTTAATATTAATTTATAATGTATAACTTCAATAAATGAACAGAAAAGAATTACATATTACATATGACTGGCTTATCAATACTGCATAATAAAATGGAAATGATACCCTAAGAAAACAATATTTTCATATTTCTATCATGCTCGCTACATAATTTCGAGAGAATGGAATTATCCAAGCCTGTGAATGCTGCAGGAAAATTGAACCGCAGAAAATACATTTTGTGCTTATATAATAAACACTATTCACATCTACTAGTTATTATTCAAATCATCGCAACAGCTATGTTTTCATCTATATACACACAAATCAACCAACCCTACACTTACCGAGATGTCAACAGCATTCAACACACTCTGGAAACACAATATTGCTTACCACAAACAACAAATAATTTGCATACAAAACATACGCCATTATCTATACTCAACAAAATAAATTAAGGGCTGGCAGATATTTTGGAACTCGGGGGGGCACAGCACAGTTTCTCATTGTCAACAGTGGCCAAGTAGTCCGTAGAAAAAGTAGGTTTTGCATATGGTCCATTGTCTGTGCCCTGGTATCTTTGTATGTTAAGTAATATGCATGGTATTGTGTTCCAAATGAAGTAGGTTCCACGCAGTTTAATTGCAATCTAAATTTATATCACTACACCTGTATGATAGGAAGGCGCATGCATCAGCAATGTGCAGTTGTTAGGTCAATATTGCTGGTGCATGCCGGCCATGCGAGTTGTTGATTTTCACTGCTTGTCCTCCACAGCATTTTGCCAAAATCAAACGTGATTGACCCCCTCTATTTTTCTGTTTATTTGAATATTTGGGCCTTTCTGTACAAGTGGGTGTAAAGCTAGTGAATGCTGATTGAATATTTTGGCAACAACAGCCTCTCGAACTAAGCTGATTTATATAATAAATGATAGTGGAAAGAAACTGCGGTGTGCCCCCTCAGCGGGAGGAACCTGGCTCGGATTACTCCAAAAAATATTAGAACTCAGGTGTGTGTAAAACTCAGATTATTACTGAATTTCTTTCCTGACAATTGTAACTGAGTGTTTTTTGAAAAATTCTAATTTCTAAGGAGTAAAACCTCACACTTAAGTTTATTTTAAGAAATCAGGCACTGGTGCATTTCTACTTGAAAGACTACCTGGAGCCTGTGGATGTTTGGAAAGTTTTCATTATTAAATTTGTTTTAAATAATGTAGAGCTAAATTTATATGTCCAAAAAGGCTATTGGCCACTAATTAATTTTGTTGAGTATACAAAAAGATACACTACATCTGTGGGAAAATAATCATGGATCTTATTGTAAAACTCATAGGAGTATGACACATTGCTTTGTCAATAAGACAAAAATAAATCTTTAAAACCATGACAGCCTGATCAATTTATTATTTTCTTGTACAAAATTATTTTTGGGACTTATAAGAAACAGATACCTAAATATAAACTCAGAAAAATAACTGCAAAAAATATTGAATAATAATAATTAATGCAATTATTTGTTTCCTTGTATAGGTCATGCCAAATCATCGCAGCTCTTGTGGAAAACAGATACAGAATCCATCCATTAACAATATTAATAGCAAAATATATCTGTGGTCATTCATATTGACATATACCATTGTATATAGTTTATAAAATGATGATTCAAGTCTAACAGTGACTGAATGAAGTAATAAAAAATATTATTATTTCTTAATTTAGGTTTTGGAGCTGCATTAAAGATTCTTTCACTTATATCACAGCTTGTCAGTTTAAGGCAGGAGGAAACTTCGTAATGCTGAATGTTGCAGTAAGTCTACAAGCACTGGCTCATACCAAAGATGATAACTGCATTGCCATGGTACAGACACCGCATCTTATCTATTGATTGGAAAGGTAACCATTGCGATTATTGATGCCTGGACCACAGGACAGGTTTTGAACCCAGGGCTGTCCAACACTCTACCATTGTGCTACCACCAGCTCCTGCCCAAACAATGAAAGAAAGAAAAACACGACCAGACATACCTTAACAAAGCAGACATCTGCTATGTTCTTCCTGCTGCTAACATTCTACCATTGTTCTATCACCTAACATTATCCAAATTATGAAACAAAAACACCCCAAAATACACCAAATATACCTTAACGAAGCAGACATCTGCTATGTCCTTCCCGTCGCTAATAGCAACAGCCCGTCTTGCGAAGGACACGTTATGGAGGCCGAGTTCTAGGATCTCTCTGGCCTGCAGCAGCTGCCCCCTGGTGGTCATATTGGTGGTGGAGGACATGATTGACACTCGGCTCTGGTACTGCTGACCATTGCTGGTATCTTGAGTGGTGGTACCCAGGTCAGTCAGTGTCGTCTTGGAGTCCTTCATAGTTGACCTCGGATCTGTTGCAGAGATGAAATTATATATTTATTTTATTTAAAAAAAAATTCTCTCAGCCAAGCAGAAACCTGTCACCACATCCATACACTAACCAGGTCCCATCATGCTCAACTTCCAGCCTGAGCAATCTCTGTGAAAGGCTCAACTTTCAGCCTTAGCAATCTCTGTGAAAGGCAATCAGCCTTTTTAAAATTAATTATTATTTTTAATTGTGGTTTTGATCCGCTTTCAAGTTTCTTTCACTTATATCATGGCTTGTCAGTTTAAGGCAGGGGGAAACCTGCAACATCTGTAGCACTGAATGTTGCAGTAAACCTGCGAGCACTGCCTGGTACTAACAGACCAAGGATGATATCTGCATTGCCACTCTACAGAGATGAAATAAAAACAAATATTAAGTTAAATGTGTTTTTTTAAATTTTGATTAGTCAGTGATACCTGAACACCAAGATTACAAAACTGTTGAGTATGATTTCATGTTTGACTCATTATGTTCATAAATTTCTATATAAAATTTGAGCTTGAGCATGAAATTGTACTCAAAACAAAAAGTTTCGTGATTTCGCGGCCGGATCCTATTCTATAGATTTTACAGTCAGTCCAGCACGAGAATTTGATTGGTTATTAATGAAGAAATGTTAGTATTTTGAATAAAAACTAAAGAGATTTATCAAATTAAAACTGAACATACTTAGTATGGGAAGGCTCTTATATAAATATTGTATACTAATAATATTAATAATAATAATAATAATAAATAAAATAAATATCCATGACGTAACAAACTTATACACAGAAATATAAGCAAAGCAACGGAAAAAGATTAATTTGAAGCAACACAGAACAATCAAATAATAAGCATAAACACGAAAAGAATATCTACCATACATATTAGTAATTAAATCAGTATAACAACTAAGAACGTCGTTAGTTAACTGTGAACACATTCAATGTACATACATAAACATTTAAGGATCAGAGGATGAACACTTTACATTAATTCTTAATATATTGAAATGCCTGCATTGTAAATGCTAATGGCATAATGTTTTCCACTCCATAATGGCTAGTGATACTAGTAATAATAGCTAGTGATGTATTTGAATTGTTTTTTTTATTACCATGATTACAGAATACCAGATTCCAATATTATAAGTACAGTGACCCCCTCGATATAACACTGACTTTGGGGTCGATGACATGCCCCCAACATTATAGCAAACCGTATAATGAAATTTACCCCCCAAAAATAAAAAATACTATTCAGTAGTTGCAATAAAAAATTAAAATTAAAAATAATTTAAAATTAAAAAACAAAATGGGACCCAAGCCTAAGCCGATGGTTTATTAGATTATGCAGATCATTGAAGGTTGTCACATCGAGGGAACACTGTAACCATCTTACCACGTTACATGATAAAGTCTCCAATGTAGCATGTAACAGTAATGCATGTGTTGACAAAATCTTGAGCATGATATAATTGAGAATCCATAACCATATGAAATAGAAAGCGATTTGGAGAAAATATTTAATGAATTGTTTAAAACCAGATGCTTTATGACTGGTAGTGAACACAACCAAATTCTAGCCCCCAGATTATTCACTGTTACCTGAATTATTTCCTCTTCTCCCTGATTTTCCTTCGAAAAATATATAGCAATTATGCACATTTGAGTCGATAATTAATTAATTTTCGATGAAATTTGAAATTTACCAAAAAATCAATTAAAAAGATATTCAAAGGAAAATCTGATCCTGCATACTCTTCATTCAATGACTGTGGTTGCTTCATTGTATGATGTGAAAACATTTACTTAAACGTGAACTGCTGGTAATTATTTGACGGGTTACTTGAATAAAGATCTTAGAGAGGAATAAATAATATTGATAAAAAATAATAATAATAAGTAGATTTTTAATAATAATACTAATAATAATAAGAATGAATGAATTAATTAATGCTTTACATCGCAACAGGAATAAGAAGAAACAATAATAATTGCTAATAATAATAATAATAATAATAATAATAAGTATATTTATGTTTACATGCACCAGACGCATACATATCGCTAGTACGAAAACATGACGAAACATGACATGCCTTGGACCAGGCAGATAACATTTGTTGTTAATACATACATGTTAAATACAAAACATCAGAAGAATATATACTTTGCTACACAAACTACAGGATTATACTATACGACACACAGACATATTGTTTTGTTTACATCAAGCTGACATCATTCATTGAAAAGATAAATCTAAATCTTTCAAATCACAAACGTTCTCAAGCATATTGAAGATAGGACTTTCAATTTTGCTAATATTCTGTCAACTTACGAATATTGAAAAATTATTTTAGACAGGTAACAGGACTAGTTCGTCTTAGGATTCAAACCCAGATTTCTCTGGCTGGGAGTCCAACACTCTACCAACTTGGCCAAAGGTCTTGAGGTTAAGAAACATTTTTCAGTATTTTTCAGTTTTGCGTTTAGGATTTGAGTGCAAAACTTCAGTTGAGTATGAAATCATACTAAATTTTTTTTTGTAACTTCAGAGTCTCTAGGGGCATTTAAAATCAAATATGGCTACAAATATATACAGATATTTTTGTGCGTGAATATCTCGAGATATCTCCAGTTAAAAATCTGAGACATATTTCTTCATACCTTCCAGGGAGTCGAGTTGAGCACTGCTCTCGTAGACCATCGCCAGTCGTAGGATGACCTCTGAGGTCAAGGCCGGGTCAACACTACTGATGCCACTCCAACACAACACCTGGTGTACCGAGTCCAGTATGAACATCCACTGAAAGTGTCAAGATAGTCCATATTTTTTTTCTTGTTTTTATGTATTTATTTTTACTACATGTATTTATTTATTGACTTTTCTTTTTTCTTTCTTTATTTTCCTTTATTAATTAAAAAAATAAATTCTGGTAGATGCAACATATGTAATAAGTAAATAGTAGAAGTTACGACTCTCGTAGCAGTACGATCATCCTGTGGAACTGTTTTTCTTTTTCTATTAATTTATTTATTTATTTATTTTTATTTGATTTTTGTTTTGTTTTTGGCTAATATCTGACAGATGCAACATACATAATACATAAATAATATGAGTTATGACTCTCGAAGCACTACGATCAGGACCAGGACCAATAAAAATCGGTAACAATGGTTCTACTGCTGTACAAGCTCCAGTAGATGGCTGGCCTATGTATTACAGCATACCTTGCTGGGGTTATCCATCTTGTACAGGTACCGAGGATTGTCCACTGACCCTGTCTGGAACTTCTGGAAGACTGCTTTACATTTGTTCCATAGGAATAGTCCAGCATCCACGATCATGTCAATCTCAATGTTGTTTTGCTGAAACACAAAATTTAAAGTGACTCAAACACAAAATTCATATTGTATAAACCTAAAGAAATGATGATCCTACACCACTTACAGTGATTTATTTCCTTCCAATTTGATCTGTTATTGAGAAATCAGCTAATTTTCTAGGCAGTCAGCAGGTGAGCTGATCAGCAGTTGATTGTGTGATTGTCTCAACTGTCTGAGAGGGCCAATCATAGCATATTCTTCTAACCATGTAACTAACATAGAGGGTATTCCCATGAAATAGACACCATTTTCAAAACAACGGCTTGTTTACCATTGGCCGGTAAAATGATTCATATTGATGGGTTTGCGTGGCATTCCATGCCCAAAAGTGTGGATTCTTGCAAAAATAGCTCTATATATTACATATGACCAAAAATAAAAATGGGCATAGGTAAAATCACATTATATTTTCCACACCCACCACATAGCATACACGTTCTTTAAATAAATTACAAGCAAAGTACAATAAGCACAGCCTGAATATACCAGAAAATCTATAAACATTGGCTGAATATACCAGATATAGTCTTGAGTTTAACCCTCTCCCTGCTGGATTATGCACAGGCACTGCTCTTTGGGGGCATCTCTGTTTGCCTCCAGCATGGAGAGAGTTAAACCAGAATTTGATTGGTAATTTGGGAGTTGATAGTTGAGTGTACTCTAACCTGGTAGGGGCCTGTTACTACGGACATCAGGACTTCAGCAAGGTTGATCAGATCATCCTGAGTGCCAACATACTTGTTGGATGCTACAACAGTACAACAGTAGAAAAAATATATTGAAAATCTAGAGAATTAGTGACATCATTGGAGGGCTAGAACAAGAGAAGAAAGCTCGAAAGTCTACCATTGCACTGCCACCTGCCCCTTGTAATGAATAATACTTTCAAACAAAATGGTCAACATTTCCAAAGAATTAGCATTATTGGATACTGAGTAACACGTAATTGGACAATATACTGACATGCCACAGGCATCATTGATGTTGGAGGCACTGACACAGCTGTGACCGAGGGCACCGATGGCACTTCACCGGGACCGTCGCCGCCGAACCCATCTTCATCCGCGTTGTTGGCCATCCTCTTGTAGCGGCGGTTGCTGTTGTTTAGTCTCCCCATGGCTTGCAGAAGCTCCAAGGCTTTTTCATCCCATAGGTATCGGTCATCGTTCAGTATCTGGGTGATAGGGATTCATGGTAGAACAGTTTTTAATGATCATATTTTACTCTGTGTATAACTCACAATAGGGTTTGTGAAAGGACAACCTATTAATGAGGATTTCTTCCTGTTTGTATTACATTCTGAAACAATATGTGTGTGTGTGTGTGTGTGAGTGAGTGAGTGTGTGTGTGTGTGTGTGTGTGTGTGTGTGAGTGTGAGTGTGAGTGTGAGTGTGTGTGTGAGTGTGAGTGTGTGTGTGTGTGTG
>JAUTBT010026164.1:0-19821 GCA_032361225.1 Lepetodrilus schrolli
ATTTGCCTGACAAATAGTCCCGCATGACTGCACTTCAATGATTAATTAACCACGAGAATGTATAGCGCATTGTCCTTAACTTCTGTCTTAATTGAGGTTTTCACCTCGTGTCCAGCTGATTTGGCATTTACTGATTAATTACAATTAAGTAAATAGTTACATGAGAAACAAAAGACGATCATTGTTCAGCCTAAATATTGAAACTCTTTAATGTAAATCAAACAATGCGAAATAACTACAAACAAACAATTAAAATGCATTTCGAAGATCTATCTTTGTTTTCTCTTCGACCGGTAGTTAATTGGTACCAGTTGATTGGTGATGTATAGTTTAGAAATTAATTGAAACTGCAGGCTTGTAAATTGTCAATTAAACGCACGCCTGGCAATTAAGAACGATGGTATTCAGAAGTGACAGTCTGATTGTTGAGTGACGTGCGTCTGTCATCCCCGTGCTAGTTGTCGATGTCATGTAGTACATGTAGGTTAATAGTGTAAAGCTACCCGAAGGAAAACATCGAGCGTTCAGAGAACTTAGAAGAAACACACAGTAAGGTTTGAGTTTTAGAAAGACGTAAGTACGTGTATAAACTCTTGATCGTATATCTCTTAGCATTGTACATTACTTTATGCATTTGACCTCAGCTTGAAGTGTATGTTAGTAAAACTATCAATAAATAGACTATTACAGGGCAACTCTCCATTATCGCGGACGAATAGTATTACTTATGTAGGTGTGACCATTTTACAACCACAAGAACATTATATTTGCCAGCTAAATATCCAGGGGCGGGTGGTAGCGCAGTGGTAGAACAGTTGGACTTCGGAGCCAAGGTTCCAGGTTTAAATCCCGCCCTGGGGGCGCGGCATCAATGTTCGCGAGAGTTACCTTTCTGACGCGATATTGATAGGATGCGATATCTGTAGAGTGGCAATGCAGTTATCATCCTTGGTCTTGTCAGTACCAGCCGATGCTCGCAGGTTTACTGCAACATTCAGCGCTATATATATGTGATATAAGTGAAAGAATCTTAAAAGCGACTCTAAACCCCAATTTAAAAAAAATAAAATAAAATAAAAATAAAAATAAAAATATCCAAATGTTTCTAATATATAGTGAATCTTACTCAAGTGTTGATATATTTGATATTCCAAGACACGAGGGTGAGATTCTATTTATCACCCAAAGTCATTTAAGAAGAAAAATGACACATCAAAAAATTTAACTGAAGTTCAGGCTGCTGTGCATTTGCACTGTGACTTCATAGCAATGCTATGACATCACAATGGTAGCGATAACATAACAATGGTAGAACAATCAAATAATTGGGTCAAGCGATACATACAGCATTATACAATCGAATAAACCACTAATAAATAACATAGAAAACACAACCTTATAAATTAACAACCATTGTTCAACCTAAATATTAAAACTCTTTAATGTAAATCAAACAATGTGAAATAACTACAAAATACATCGCTAACCCTAACCCTAGAATAACCCTAACCCTAAGATAGTATAGTGGGGACCCAAGGGATAAAGAAGACATAGTACTCTGTAAAAATAACAGTAGCACTATATGACGTCACAAATCAGTATCCTTACAAAGTTTCGTTATTCTAGTGTCGCGGATATCATTGCATGTTATAAACTGAGACACACACGTGAATATAATGGAAGAAAGGGGATGGGGGTGCCGGCGGAAATCATACCCAATTATTTCGTCGGATAAATATTAAAATGATGTGTCACTCATTTCATTTCATAACAATTCCACTCGCAGGAACTTTCAACATGAGCGACCGAAGAGATAGCATTGGAGAGGTTCATGGCTACGATTGCGAGTTCGATCCCGAAGTTGACCGGAAGTACAACTGCCCTATCTGTCTGACCGTGCTTCGAGATGCGGTGCAAACCTTGTGTGGCCACAGGTTCTGTGAGAAGTGTCTGAAGGGTGTCATCAGGTTAGATAACGTGTCCACAAACTCTCTTATAGACTTTATAATATTTCTATATATGTATTATAACGAAATACATCTTAGCCTGTGAAACAGAAACTATTTACTTACTTAAGGGTTATAGACAACTCTATAATAATCCTATATGTATTACAACGAAACAGAAACAGAAACTATGTATTTACTGAAGATTCGCCTGTTCAATGCTCCTTTCAACTAATTAGGACACCGTCATGTATACGACACTACAAAATCGCGCTCTACCAGTTGAAAAACTATATTTAGGCGCTATATAAGGGAGAGGGAGAGGGGGAGAGGGAGAGGGGAGGGAGACGAGAGGGAGAGGGAGAGAGTGTGCAAGAGAGAGCGAGAGCGAGAAGGAGCGAGAAGGAGAGTGAGAGTGAAAGAGACCGTGCGTTTACATTATTAACTCTAAAACTCATTTTACGGTTATTTCTTTTTATAAATCGATAACAATCATGCACTCAAAAGCAACTCTACAACCACTCTTTAAAACAAACTGGGAATTATTTATGAATTATGTATAATCTGTTGGTTTTTCTCCAGATATAGACTCACCGCCAAATGCCCCGTGGATAATACTTGGTTTAAAGTTCATGGAGAGGTACGTATTCGTCATCACAATACATTCACCCTATGAATACTTAGTCATGCAACCTAAACGTAAGAGTTGGTATTAATTATCAGACACTCTACTTATCAGACAGACACCACTTTCTGACAAACCATATTTGTCAGAAAGAAACCCCAGTTGTCAGATAAACCGCAATTGTCAGAAAGAAAGAGGTTCCAAATTGTCAGAAAGAAGCTCCAATTGTTCGAAAGAACCCCCAATTGTCAGAAAGAATTCCTCAATATTGTAAGAAAGAAGGCCCTCATATAAAATGCTCCTGCATATTCGAGTTGTCTCGTAAATCATAGATATATGTAATTCACATGTACATTCATTGTGTCTCATGCACGTGTTTGCAGATGTTTCCGGACAACGCTACAAGGCGAGAGGTGCTGTCTTTCACGGTGCGGTGCGACCACACATTTGGGGGAACACACTGTCAATGGAAAGGTGAACTCCGTAATTTACAGGTACGGTTACAGATTAGTTTACAGGTAGGGTTACACAACATTTTACTGGTACGGTTACAGATGAATTTACTGGTACGGTTACATATTATTTTACAAATAAGGTTACAGATTAGTTTACAGCAGGTATGGTTACATATTATTGTATAGGTATGGTTACATATTATTTTACAGGTATTGATTAATGATAAGGACGTACCTGGAATTATCCAATTATAACAATGGCCGCTTAAAACATCCAAAACGCGTCTAAGGCAATTGTTTTACACGAAACTGTAGGAACGATTAGCAATTAAATCGAGATTGCAACATTGTTTTCATTGTTTTATAACAAGTATATATATATATATATATATATAATTTAGTTTTTCTTAGAATTAAATAAAAAAAATCATATCGGATAACAATTGTGTTGCCTTTAATTACAGGAACACCTCACTGCCTGTCCGGTCGCACCAATCACCTGCGAGTATGATTGTGGGACGACTGTAACTCGTGGAGAGATGAGCAGACACAAGATCACATGTAGACGGAGACCGGTTCTTTGCGACCACTGCGACCAGACTCTGCCATGGGCCGATAAACCAGTAAGCATGATCTCAGCATACCGCTAGGAATTCCCATCTTCGATAACTACAAGTTGTCCATCGACATATACATGTAACACACATGATATGCTGCCACTCTGCTATATATTATGCTAGGCCTATAAGACTACCCGTGGGGATTTCCACTTTTTCTTCTTCTGCGGGTTGTGTCTCAGCGTATGCCGACATCGATTGGTTCCGTTAAGGACCTTCTAAGGTACCATCGTTCCAAAAACTGTTACCGATCAACACCAGCAGTAATTTGCTGACGCACACACACACACACACACACACACACACACACACACACACACACACACACACACACACACACACATACACACACACACATTCTATATGTACATATTATTATTAAATAATATTATTATTTTGCTTATTATACCATTAGTCACATGACTACGATCGTTGCAGAAGCACCATCTGTTGGAGTGTGAGAAGTTTCCGGTCACGTGCAAGTTGTGCGGGGGAGTAGGCATCATCAGGAAGAACATAACTGACCACCTGGACCAAGAGTGTCCATTTGTGGAGGTCAAGTGTCTATTCAACAAACTGGGATGCAACGCCGAGGTGAGCCGTATGGAGAATTATAGAAGCATCAATATTTTCAATCTAAATTTGTTTGATTATGTCCGTGCGAATGGGTGAATGATTCCCGCACGAAATCAAATAAGAAATTTAAATATAACGCATTGCCAAATAACTATTCGCTCTGGGCAGTTTACTTAAATCTGCAATACAAATAAAATAAGTTCCGACACTGATGCTCAACTGGGCCCTGTTGCACAGAACGATCGTAGCGCTACGAGTGTCGTAACTCCCATACGTTAACATAGAGTTACGACTCTTGTAGCTCTACGATCGTTCGGTGGAACGTAGGCCTAGCTGATTCTTGAGATAAATACTGATAAATGCTCATGGATATTGCACGTTAAATCCTACCATGACCTTCATGATTCAGTTCTGTCATATTCCTCTCCTGTTCAGTTCTGTCATATCCCTTTCCTGTCCAGTTCTGTCATATTCCTTTCTGTTCAGTTCTGTCACATTCCTTTCCTGTTCAGTTCTGTTACATTCCTTTCTGTTCAGTTCTGTCATATTCCTTTCCTGTCCAGTTCTGTCACATTCCATTCTGTTCAGTTCTGTTACATTCCTTTCTGTTCAATTCTGTCATCTTCCTTTCCTGTTCAGTTCTGTTACATTCCTTTCTGTTCAGTTCTGTCATATTTCTGTTCTGTTCAGGAGAAGCGCCAGAACATCGAGAAACACAACAAGGAACATTGGCAGATGCACATGGCGCTGGTGGCAGGGCAGATGGTCAAGATGGACGCAGTCATGTGCACAGGAATGGAGCAGGTGGAAGCACTGTCAAAGTAAGTATAGTCCTTGACCTCGCCCACTTCAATCGGAGCATACTCGTGTCATCACCTGATACACACTGGGATCCATATGGAAGATTTCCATGATGGCATCGCGGACGAGATGTCCCTGCAAATAACACTTCCGCTGATGTGAAATTTTATTAATATTTAATTCAGTCATCTAATCTACTTATTTAGACATTTTTACTCGGATTGTCTATTCTATGTGCTATAATTCTGATAATACATTCAATATATGACACGGGGCTCTTTTATGAAAGTTGATAACATATGGTATGGATACGAGAGCTTCATGGAAGGGTGCACATGTGGTCATTCCTCATCTGTATATTTGTGAACAAAATGATGAACAAAATCTTTTTTTAAATTGCATCCATTATATAGTAGGGGTTGGGTAGCATGCCCCCGAAAATTTTGAAACGTAGGCATAACAAAGTACAATATTTCTTGATATCTATAGCAAAAACAAACACAACGTTAAATAGTGTGATCTAGGGGTATGCTCCCAGAAATTTCGAAATGTAGGTATTATAAACTGAGATTTCCTGGCAGCGACAAAGACAAAGACAACGTAATGAAAAGTGATTTACTGGCATCTGCAGAAAGACACCGAAATTACCTACTAGGGTCTGAAGGCATACATTATATTCGACAAATTAAGTCCCAAGAAGTTCTAAAAGAGGTCCAAAAAGAAGACTTTGATATCACGTATGAATACAATTATTAAAATATATTGTGGTATTACACTAGTGCAAATATTTATATTTATAGCATGGGTTTATTGCACTCCAAAACTTCTATGTTGTGTGATAAATATATTTATTTAGTAGTGAGACATACGGCCGTGGTACCGGCAACTTGGTGAGATTCTCGGGCAGAACCGACCAGTATGTTTCTAGTATCTGTCTATCTGTCTGTCTCTCTCTCTCTTTAGTTCGTAAGATGCCCATTGTATAAAGATTGACTTTCCAGTCGGACGATTGACCGAAGCAATATTTGTATATACTGACCATCCGTTGTCGTAAATATATTGAAGATAAATGGACAAACCCCTATAGTTACTCTTGAGACTCAATAAACTCCAATTGCGATGAGTGTCGCATGTTTATAAAAACTGCGGTTATTGGAATAACGTATGATTTAGTCATTTGAACTGTGAAACATTTGTTAAAAAAACTATGATGAAAGTTATCTCTATGATACCTATTAGAAACACCGAGCTGGCTTATAGATACTTCTCTTGCTATTTGATACTGTTGTCATTAACTTTTTCCCCCTCTATTCACAGGAAAGTTGTTGAACAAGCAGTCGTCATAGGAACACAGAGGATAGATTTGTTGAATTTACGTAGATATGTTTCTTATGACACGGAGTTCGATTTCGACCCCGCCGCAGACATCACAACGAACACCCATGACGTCAACAACACCGGCTGATGTTGAAACCTTGAAAGAATAATTAAATTAGGTAAAAGATGGAGCAATTTATGTATGAGGGGAAATAATGTACCTGGCTTGAGATAGGGATTTATTTAGGTATGAGTGAAACTGGTGTAGGTATGAAAGAATGATTTATGTAGGAGAGAGTACCTGGCCCCGAGATTACGAATCCCTTTTGAGTACGCATTCATGCTCAAGCTCCAATTTTATATGATGATTTGTGAACAAAACCTTGAGTTGAGCATGGAATCGTACTCAGTATTGTTTTGTAATCTCGGGGCCAGGTATAAACGGGAATAATTTAGGTATCAGAGGGGAGGTAGTGTAATTTAAGTATTGAGAGAGAATAATTTAGGTATGTTTAGGTATGAGGGAATAATTAGTTATGAGAGAATAATTGAAGTATGAGAGAATAATGTAGGTATACGATAGTAATTTAGGTATGAGTGTAATTTAGGTGTAAGGGAGTAATTTAGGTATGATAGAATAATTTAGGTATGATAGAATATTTTAGGTATGATAGAATAATTTAGGTAGAATAATTTAGGTACGATAGAATAATTTAGGTATGATAGAATAATGAGATGTAGTAATGTAGGCATGAGAACAAAAATGTAGGCATGAGAACAAAAATGTAGGCATGAGACGGAGTAATTTATGTATGAGAGTGGGAGTAATTTAGGTATGTGAGAATTATTTAGTTATGACAGAATAGTTTAGGGATGGGACGGAGTAATTTATATAACAGAGGGGAATGAGTAGGGAATTAATTTAGGGAATTAATTTAGGTATGAGAGTTATTTAGATATGAGTGAAAAAAATTAGGTACCGGTATATAAACATAATTTAGGTGTGAGAGAATAATTTAATAAATTAAGTAAGAGGGAACAATTTAGGTATGAGATGTAGTTTTACGTCGTATACTTATACACAAAAATATATTTAAAATATACATACTGTAGTAGTTATGATTTGATTTTTGTATGAATGGATATGTACCATTGTATGTACACGTGACAACGTGAATTATACCTAATTACATTAACTGTTGCACATGCATCGCTATAGTTTAGCGTCACTCAGCGCTACATATTCATATCTCTGCACACATGCTATTCACTTTGTTAGTTGGCTAGTTATTGGCCCAACGATTTACGATATACACAACATTCCATGATCAATTTATCTGTCTATATGTTCAGCCACAGGACTCTGAATAATTACACTTTACACTACTATGTATATAGCTTAAACGAATATTCTAATATTCGAATAGTAAAACAGCATTGGAATATTCGAACGCATTTGTAGAAGAGTTGTAGATCGCACGTTTTTCTGTAATACCGTTGAGACTTTCTTATTTCAATGTTACTGCTTAATATCTAGTCAGAAAACACAACAATGTTCAGGGGTCCCCCATCAATGATATTTTACATGTTACCAAGAAAAAAGTTGGGTTACACTGTGCATTTCCGACGTTTTTCAATGGCCGCCAACCGAGAGTGCCTTTTTCACATATCAGCTTGTACGACTCCTACAATCTTAATTACGATGTTTAGGCACACATTTTATGGGTCAAACAATCCATTAGGATTTGTTATACATCAATTGGCTCAAATAATGTATGCAGTCATTTTGCATGGTAGAGCCTCCCAGCCCACAGACTATCATACTTATTCATATGTATATTAGTATATGGTAAAGAGCATCAAGCATTCAGAGTCCGACAGGTTAGCTTTTTAGGTCGCACACTACACGCACTTATTTACACTTCCGAATTAAATAAAGTAATAAATTTCAAATGCCTTTTGTTTTTCTTCAAGTTGTTTGATTAGATATAGGTGAGAATACTTTCTAACCATCGTATCGGCAATTATTTCATGAAGTTATACCATGAACAATGGGTTGTATACTCCCAATGGCGTTGAGAAGGTGAAATTAGTACACGCTGATTCATTGACCGGGGTAATCATACCGCGATATAAATATGCCATGAAGTGTAGTAAATCGTTATGCTTTAAGCGTTCGTTGCTCGATCATGTCGACATGAAATTAATTGTTACTTACCTGGGAAATAGTATCTATTAGCAGCTTCCATTAGCATTCAGACATATTTTAGGAAGTACTAAACTGAAATTGAGATTTAGATGACCACTTGAGTGGTAGACATACTATAAGTTTTAGCTGTGTCACGATTGGTATAAGGGTTGTTATGCGTCCCTATACATGGGACGCATAAATCACATACTGTAAATCAGGAAATTAATGCGAGCAGGATATTAAACGAACTGATATGTGCACATTTGAACATAATTTCATTATAGAAAATAATGAAAAGTACGTCCAGGAAAAAACATGAATAGAGGCCTGGTCGATCGCATGTAATTGTTGTCACATTTATGTCTACATTCTTGAGGTCGCATTAAATTAGGGACGAATTAATTTCCTGATCTACAGTATACCCTGAGCGACACTGCTACAACGAATTTATCTTGCCAACATGTTTCATCAATCTGCCACTGTAAAATAATGAATACAAATTAACATGCGCAGCCACGAGTGAAAATATCGGGTTTCCAACGTCACGCTATGAGAGATATATGCTATTTCACTAGACACATAAAATATCCTACTTATTGATGTACTTGTATTACATAATTGTATTAACTTTGACAACTGGACAATGTATGCTGACTACATGAGCTGGTAACATGACGTGTCGCAATAGATCATCGAACGTTTTAATATACTGTAAATCAGGAAATTAATGCGTCACTAATTTAATGCGACCTCAAGCTTTTAGACATAAATGCGACAACAATTAAATGCGATCGACCAGGCCTCAATAGATCATCGAACGTTTTAATATAAAATGGCGACCCGAACGACGAGCTAGCTAGTTGTAACGACAAATAGAAGTCAAATCAGAATATATTCAATTAATCAACAAACACAAACAACTGGTGCAACTCTGAAACATCGTAAATGTTTAACGTAGTGTATCAAATTGATCAAATAATTGTACAATGAACTGACGAAAGTGGCAGTCGTCGTCGTGGTTCACGGCGGGTTCAGTATAGTACAGGAATGTGTTCTCTTCACTGCAGTGATGACAACACTGAACTCGTCACTGCGGTGACGATATCACTTTTCTCAGATTGAGAAATGTCAGTCTTTCACTGTTAAGTATATAGTAAATGTGTATATCGCACACTGATCTGCCACGAAAGGAGCGTGCCTAGCGTTAGACAGGGGACGTCATTGTGAGGTGTTTGGGGAATATCTAAACAAGAAATGTGACGTCGCGATTATATGTGTAGCGATCTTTATCTATAGTAGGTAGGTGTATGTTTTTATCTTGTGTAACAATGGGTAATACAATAATAAACAATCATCTCTCTCTCTCTTAGCACTTAGCATACATACAATCGCTTTTGTACCTCCAGATATCTTTCCACAGCTATATCTAACAAGTTTGTTATGTATACGTTGTGCATACGTTTAGCTTGTGTAACAATGGGTAATACAATAATAAACAATTATCTATCTATCTACCTCTATCTCTCTCTCTCTCTCCTGCAAACACACTATAATTACAACATTGTAATAACGTTATAACGTTGACACAGCGTTGTAATAACGTTATATAACGTTGTGTTTGTCGGGTCTCTCTCTCTCTCTCTCTCACCCTCTCTCACTGTCTCATGTCTCTCTCTCTGTCTTAGATACTAGTAATAATGTGTTCTTCTACAGTGCTGTAAAGGCTGGCTAGTTTATTCAAGAATAGATCTCTTGAAAGATAACGATTTACAATCTTCCATAAAATGAACCAAGTCTCTCCGGGAGTATTTAGACTTAGCATACATACAATCGCTTTTGTACCTCCAGATATCTTTCCACAGCTATATATATATCTAACTAGTTTGTTATGTATACGTTGTGCATGTGTTTCCATCTCTTAAACATGTTAAAAATTTAAATACATAAATAAAATAGTATTAATAAATAAAGAATCTGTCGAGGACCAATTAACAGTTCACATGAACTACGATCGATATGGTCGGCGCCTAATTAATATATACCTTAAAGAAAGCTCAGTTCGTGTAATGAAGAAGGCGTTTTCTGCGGCTCAGAAGTCTAGTACTGGTGACGTCAGAGAATATTTTTCACAAGAAACGCGGTCGGCCGCTACTGTTGATCATTGTATCATTGTTTCTATGTTCAATTGAATAGTACGTGGTGCTACACACGGTACCGTAGGCCTATATACATCTATAATAATAAATGCTCCAGTAGGCATAGTGTATGAACATTTATGTCCCGTACAAAACGGCGTAGCTTCAAGGTAACCCTCCCTCCAAACTTATTAGCAATAAGGCTGGCTACTTTAAATTCAGATGAGTTCTGATTTTTCGTATTTGAGAATTCCGAGCCAGGAATCGTTGACGTAACAAAGTGAGGTGCTGCTTCAGATGACAGGAGAACATTGAACGGTTGCATTGTAATTCCTGATATGAACGTAAAAACATATCTTGCAGACATGGGTATCCATGGCGAGAGTACCGGCTCCGTGGCGTAATGGTTAGAACGTCGGCCCGGAATGCGGAAGGTTGCGGGTTCGACCCCAGGTCCTGTCATACAAAAATACGTTAATAGATTATACTTGTTGTTCCCCTGCTTGGCGCTCAGCATTAATGGGGGTAAAGCAGGGACTGGTCGGCTCGGAGTCAGTATACTGTGTCTGAGTGGGGGCATTCATGTTCTATCTGCAAGTGAACTAGCACTATAAAAACTGGTGGAAATCCAGACTAGTACAAGCAGTACATATGCATGTAAGCCATGATGTGAGTGAAAAAATCTTGAAAGTGGCTTTAAACCCCAAATCAACCAACCAACAAACCAACCATTTTCTTTCCTCTAATATTTCTTCATTTGTTTCCTCTACTAATTTGTTCATGTTTCCTCATGTTTCCTCTCCAATTTCTTAATGTTGTCTCTAATATTTCTTAAAGGCATACAATCATGGGTTTGGTAACATATTTCATGGTCAAATGTATTTTTACATGAAAATATGTACATGTAGTATGCATAGTTACGTAGCTTTATTGGTAACATTGGTCATGAAATGTTATTTTGACCGTGTTCAATGATTAGAGTTAGTCTTAGTTATCCTTAGTCTATTAGTAGACTATAGAAAATTGAGATATTACAGTACACTACTGATTATTCAGGTTTTACCGGAAATGTAAACTGCAATGGAATTGTACCTATCCTACAGCAATGAAAAGATATTTGGAGCTACAATAGTGATTATATGTATGCTATGTGAATACTTTTCATTATAAACTGCAATTCGGTCCAAAACGACAACTTAATCTGTAATTGTATGCCTTTAATATTTCCTCTACAATTTCTTAATGTTTCCTCTACAATTTCCTGGTTTTCCTGGTGTTTCTTCTACAATTTCCTGGTGTTTCCACACTGACAGGTGCAGAAGCTGGAGAGGCAGGTTTACCTGAAGAATATTGCTCTGGACCAGCTTCACAAGCAGTGTGAGGTGTGGAAGTCATATGGCCAGAGAACAGAACAGGTCCACACAGCCCCTGTGAGTACTTACTTAGTAAGATATAGCTAGCAGACAGGGGTATTTAGTGAAACATTATTATAAATATATAGATAGGTGGGGAAAAAAGAAAAAAGAAATTAAAAAAAAATTAAAACATGAAATAAATAAATAAATAAATAAAAAAGAAATAAAAGAAAAAAAATAAATAAATAGTGTCCTAGTCAGCCCTTATATACTAAGCACTCAAAATAAGATGACCCTATTCAGGAACATGGCTCATATGGGGGTGCTAAGTTTTAATCTTTCACTTCTGCATACTTAATTCTATTGCATTCACACTATTTATTCCATTTCATCAATAGTTAGCATATAATTCTTTATCCTCAATCATGTCTTTCATGCTGCAATTCATTTTAAACTCATTTATTTCGTAATTAATAATACCTCGTCGTGTATGGGTGAAAGATTCCTGTTGTGACGTAAAACAATAATTCACTCACTCACTCATATGTGGGTGGCAGTGTCATAGTTTGGGAATACACACAATCTGAGATCAGGTTTGGTTATGCTCCATGGCAACTTGACAGGTCGATACATTGATGAAATCTTGAGGCCAGCTGATGTTCCCATGGCTGACAGAATAGGACCAAATTTTGTCTTTCAAGATGACAATGCTCGTCACAATATGTCCCGTGTTGCATTTAATGGACAACGAACACATTACTTTACTCATTTGGCCTGCAAAATCACTAGATCTCTCACCTATTGAACATTTGTGGGGTGTTTTGTGAAGGATAGTTCTCTCACTGCCAGCCTGCACCAGCCAATATATCAATGACCTGTGTATTGCTCTACAATGAATGGCTCACATATTATTTAATTAACATTTTGACCTGGTCTAGTTCACCACCACAAAATTGATAGATTTAATCTGATTCAAAGGAGAAGGTTTAACATTTTAAGGTTGGAGTTGGGGATACATTAAGAGTTATGCCATTTTTTACACGAAGCCCGGATAGACTTATTTACTAATGACTCGTTTATCTCATATCATGGGTGAAAGATTCCTGTTGAGAATCAGATAAAGCCTATGATATTATTGTGTGTGGCTCCAATCCAAGGCAGATCCTGGCGGGTGGTAGCGCAGTAGTAGAACGTTGGACTTCAGAGCCAAAGGTTTCAGGTTCAAATCCCGCCCCGGGGCTAGCATCAATGTTCACGAAAGTTACCTTTCTAACATGATATTGATAGGATGTGCTGTCTGTAGAGTGGCAATGCAGTTATCATACTTGGTCTTGTCAGTACCAGCCGGTACTCGCAGGTTTAATGCAACATTCAGCGCTCTGGATGTTGCGGGTTTCCTCCTGCCCTAAACTGACAAGCTGTGATATGTGAAAAGAATCTTGAAAGCGGATCTAAACCCCAATTTAAATTATTTAAAAAAAATAAAAAATCAGATCCTATTTGCATTGCATCCTATTTGTATTACATTCTGTGGACATTGATTGAAGTGGTCAGGTTCATTGTCCACTGCAATACTAACCGCCATAGTACACTGGCCCAACCATACACGCCTGTATTTTTGTTAGTCAACAAAATGATGACATCCTTTATTCTTATTATGGTAGTCTACAGAATGATGACCTATATTCTTGCTAGTCAACAGAACAATGACCTGATACATTCTTGTTAGTCAACAGAAACATTGAGGTGAGTTCCTGCTTTCAGATTCAACACACCTCCAGTCAAACAGACACACCCACGTTGGGCTCTGCCATAACTCAGACTGAGGCTCAAGCAGAAAGCAGACAGTTTCCTGGACAGGAAGGTCAGGCGGAAGTCCTGCTGGCAAGGTCAAGGTTTCGGGTAGCAGAACTGGAGAATATGTTAGGAGATGTCACTTTAGACAACAAGAGAACAAAGGAGAACCTTGATATGCTATTGGCCCACAATCAGGTAAGGATTTGTTAGCATTGGGGTGGGTGGGTGGTGGTAGGTGAATAGGGTGTGTTGTAGTGCAATCGTAGAATGTTTGGGGCAAACGTCCTGGGAGCCTGGCATCAATGTTCGTGAACGTTACCTTTCTTACGCCATCATGATAGGATGTGCTGTCTGTGGAGTGACAATGCAGTTATCATCCTTGGTCTGTCAGTACCAGCCAGTGCTCACAGGTTTACTGCAACATTCAGCGCTACAGATTTTCACGTTCATCAAGGTATATCAACATAAAACCTGATGTTCAAACTGAAGCAGATTCATACATGCAAAAGTTTGCTCATTCTATTCATACCTTGATGAATGTAAACGATAATTACAGTCAATCCTTATAAATAAATTACTCAACAAATTGGTGGAGATTCATTCGAGTTAATGAGCTAACAAGACACCTCAATGAGCAAACCAGTCAACTTTCAATCAAGAGGGAGTGGGTAAAAATATCCTTTAATTAATACTTTTTGCCATTTTCTGAAGTTATCATATCATTCTGTGAAGCTTCCAAACATCTGGGTTTTTTTTATTACAATGTCAACATTGCTTTGCACATGTTGCAGAGCTTGACGGAGAGTTACGAGCAAGTCTTGGAAAGTCTGGCTGAAGTTGAGCGTAACCAAGATGTCATGAAAGCTAAGGAACATGTCAGGAACCTTAATAAACAGATTGCGGATAAAAACAAAACGCTAAAAGATAATGAAGATGAGATGAAATACCTTAGATACCAGGTACATTAATCTATGTTTTCAAAAATATAAAGTGATTTAGCCGGGTGTGATAAGGTGCTCCTACTGGTTTCAGCCAAGTAGGGTTATCCCTTTGTCTCAGTCGGTAGAGTGTTGAACTCGCAATGTAGCAACTCGGATTCGAATCCCAGGATCGGCATGATTCTGTTTCAATGGCAAAATTAAATCTTTCATAAATATGTTTTATATTGATCTACATATTATTAATGTACAGGTTCAGAGCAATCAGAGTGATCTTGGCGTCCTCGGACAGCAGAAGACACGGACAGAGGCCATGTTGAAGTCTGAGCGAGAACGAGCCAATCAGAGGGAGCTTCAACTGTTTACTCAGTGTAGTAAACTCCAACAACAGGTAGGTGGCGCTGCAAATATCGTGGTATGCTATACGAGTTTGAACCTAGCACATTAGGTAACATGGGCAATGCACCAAAAGATATTAGCAGCAATATTTGGGAAAAATTCTTGAAAGCAAGTCTCAAAATTAACAACATCATGTTCTATTAATTGTGACCAAATGCAAAAGTATATTGTCTGTTTTAAACCTTTAAATATATTTGGTGATGTTATTAATTACAGAGATGAGATTTCTGTTTGTTCTTGTTTTCCAAAGACCAATTAATCATGATAGTAGCGCTCTTGTGACCAATCGTCACAAACGGGTGAAAGATTCCCGCAGCGACATTAAACTCCATAATCACTCACTCAGTCTTATGACGAACAGCTTTTACCCAATACTGAGGGAGATCTATTTATCCCTGACTAATTTCATACAGTTCTCCGTCCGAATGATGCAAAATCAATATCCAAATGTATCATTTCAAACCTGTTTTGTAACATGCATCTCTACAATTCCAGATTAACAAACTGCAAAGTGAAAACAAAAAACTTCACTCAAAGTTATCACTATCAGATATTCCTCCTGTTCAAACCACGATCAAAGAGGTCTACATGGAGCCAGCCTCATTTCCATTGATGTCGTACAAGCCGTCATCGCTATGGCAACAGGACTGTAACGTAGTCGGTCAGACATCGGAAGGGAGACTTGGGTTATCGGAATGTCATCAAAGTGATCCATGTATTATCAACCACAGACTGTCGTCAGATGATGACCAGTTTTTTTGCCATCATTGTCTGAGGACTGACTTTCTGAATGAGAAAAGTTTCAATCAGCACATGCAGAAGTGTGGGGATTAGGATAATTCATGGATTAATGTCACTATATTTGATTTTGCAGTGTAAATCTTACTTGACAGGTGAATCTTACTAAGGTTGTTGATTTTTCTTGTGAGAGGTACTGTCATGGAAACTTGTATTCAGTATTTATTTATATTTTTGAACGGAACAGTTTCACAATGTAGTTATATCTTTTCAGTCATTGGTGTAAATTGAACAAGTACAATCAATAACTGTAGGTACTGAATTGTTTTGTGAAACTGGGCCCTTGCATATTTTGGTTTGGTTTGCTTTTCTGTTATTAACTTGGCATTGTAAGAAATTGCAAAAGGGTACTTAAACTATTTGATTGCATTATTTAAAATGTGTGTGTGTGCTTTAAAATTTGTTTTTGATATATTTCACCAAAATTATTTGCACCCAATATTTGAGAATTATCAGTATTTTAAAGTTTCAACCTATTATTCTTACCATAACTCAATGAACTGTATGATACACTTATTACTTTTATCCAACTTCCACCTATAGGCAGCCGAGCAAGGATCCATGGTTGTTTCAAGAGAGAACATGTTAACATATATATTCATGCATGTACATTTTGGAATATGTTAATCAATGGTAATAGAATAATTATTTATTCCAGTATGTACCCAGTCAATTGAACTGTACTTAAAAATACAAGAGGAAACACAAAATTCATTTCCAATAAGCTAACAGACTTTACTGACATACAGTAAATCATGAAATGTTAGCGTCATAAATATTTAGCGTCCGGTGGATTATCGACCTATTAGCGTCATAAAATGTTAACGAGCTCGTCCATATTTAGATATTTAAAGAAATCATACAACTGATGATGTAATGGCACGTTATATGATGGGAATGCGGTAAACAACAAATGCAATCATCTACACACACTCAAGTATGATAATATTTTCATCCTGCACTCACAATGCCTATGTAATAGCCCGACGTCCAACACACATGGCACGTTATATATACCAGGTAAATCCAAGTTTTCTAATGCATATTTATATTCATTCACTTTAGCCTACATACGTTAGCAAAAAGCATTATCTTGAAGTTTTGTTTGCCTTATTAATTGTAATTATTAAGTGCTTATGTATGTATGAGCCAGCCTAGTATCTGAAGCAAGACTTGCATGTAAGGCATGTAGCGTATTATATACTCAACGAAATTAATTAAGGGCCAGCAGATATTTTGTGAGGGAGCTTTCTCCCAAATTTTGGAACTTGGCTTGATGAATCTGGGGTCATTCTTCTTCCTATGTGCCTGCAAGTTCTTGAAGAGTACCTGGAGCCTGTAGACGCCTGGACATTCTTTGTTGTTGAAATAATATAAAGCTAAATGTACATGTCCAAAAATGCTACTGTCCCTTAATTTATTTTGTTGAGTATATAACACACATCAGTGAATTTAAAAGAAAAGACAATATTTTAGTCTGGGGGCTATTTCACAATTGAAATAACAATAACAACATAAAATCAATTGTATCATATTATGGAGGTAATTCCAATTTATCAAAATAATTTAATAAAACATAGTATTCATAAGTTGTTTTCTTACAAATAATGCAAAAATTGCTGTTGCAATAGGCAGATTTTTTTGTTTATGAGATTAATAAAGTAAACTCTTGGTAGTTATTCTTTCATAAACATGGCTTATCTTTATTTTTATTTGTTATTGAAAACAAGTCTTTCCTGCAACAGCTTCAAGAACTGTAACAAGATTTGGAGAATCGTCCCTATTTGTGTCAATATTAATGGAATAAAATTCATCCATATCTTTCATATTAAGCACATGAATCAGAAAATCAATTTATGTTAATTAAATAAGATTTTGTTTCTTGAATATACATTAAAGGAAAATTAGCAGTGAATATTATGTCTTTCTCATAACTCTCCTTCCCTTAACAAATAATCTGGTTACATGAAAAGCATTCTTTCTAAAGTGATCTTCTGAATGTACTACATTGGACAGAGTCCCATATTTACACTCTCCAAAGTTTGGTTACACTTTCTGTAACGATTTATCATACAAATTTGACACGAATATTGAAATATTTGGATTAATACACTAGAAGGTACAAAGTGTGTACAGGAAGCATGAACATTTCATCGGGAATGGACGTGTCATAAAAATATATTTCTGACAAAAATATACACAAGTAAACAACATTTGTTGGTATTATTGAAGTTATACTGACTAGATAATGATCACAAATTCAATTACATATCATTACTAAGTTAATTTTTAAAATTATAATTATAACATGTTACAAGAAATATATATGTTTTCTGTGGTATGGTTTGAAATAGCCTACTCATAAAATATATTCCAAACATCTGTAAGGCTGAATCTTTGTGTTTTTATATTTAATAGTTACAAATTTACAAATGAGGCAACAAAGTTTATCATTTTGACTAATTGGATTTTGCGTTTTTCCAGACACCAAATATTGCCCCTCTTTCTTTTTAATTCGCTGATATGATTTTCCAATTGAACTATTTATTGATTGTATGTAATTGGTACGTATGTATACATTATGCTTGTTCGTTATGCCATGTGAAATGTCTTATTAAAAGAAATTAATAACAGAAGGAATGAATTAGTGTTTTACGTTGCAAACGGGAATATTCACATATTAGGAGATAATCGGGTTCCTATTGCAAATTTCCCGTGATGTTATCGTTGTTAACCAGGTGGGAATTTCATTTAACACCGACGGCGTTAGGCCCCCGCCTAAATGTAAACGTCCCACCTGGTTAATTCAAGGACATTTAAATATTATGGTACAATTCTTAATAACAGGGAAGTACAGATGTTATGGGACGCGCGTAAATCAGGAAGAACACCGTGACCTACAATTTACTCTGGATCCTTCCTTCTTGGTAAATTCCAATGACGCTGGCGGCTTAAAAAAAGAAGACAAGAACCAATTTAAAATCGATTACTAGTATATTTACATTTTTAGGAAAAATCGTCTCGACAACTTTCACAATCAATACCGGAACTAGTAGTAAGAGGAACCACCTGGGATAAATATGGAATGAGTGATCATTAGGTAACTCAAAGTGTATCTATTAGACTGCATTGAGCACTATAGGCATATAGCAAGTATATACACACTCAAATATTTGTTTCCGATTCTGATTACCTAGAAATTACCCGATCCAATCCATGGACACGTAATGCACCCGACAAAAGAATCCCATAGTATATAATAAACATAATATAACTTGAAATATATAGAGATATGTATATATAGAGAGATATAGATCGATAGATAGGGGCATTAAAAAACGTTCGTTAGGTGCCCGCTGGGAAGTGATTGTATCTATTAATACCTATTGTAATGTGAATGCAATGCCATGCACGTTAATGACTCGATCATTCCATAGCTGTACACGAACCACCAATACACGTACATGAAGGCTACAGGGTCAATGCATGAATACTTAGTAGGCATATACCATACGGACGTATGTAGCTTGCATGCGTACCACCTTTTAATTTATTATACACTATACAAATGATACAGTATCATATTATTATGTTTACATTGCCAATGTCGAAGTCGCATTCTGGTAGGACATTATAAAACTCTTATAAAGGCATCTCGCAGCTCTGTATTGAATTGATATCTGCTTTCAAATAGGGCCGTAATTCACTTAGTTCTACTCTTTAGCCCGACATGCGAAGCAAGAATAGGGTGTGATCTTCCTATAAAATCTACAAATAACAATTTACCTACATTATATATATATATACATATATATATATATATATATATATATATATATATATATATATATAATTAGACTATATAATGTAA
>JAUTBT010026175.1:0-19820 GCA_032361225.1 Lepetodrilus schrolli
CGTCCGTAAAAGTACCAGACTCATTCCGTAATAGCATCAAACTCCTTACAGGGTTCCCACGGCACGTGGAGCGACAAGACTTCGAACATTTGTGTTTTTTTGCTTTCATGTGTTCCCCGGTAGCGCAGTCGGCTAGGCACTAGGACACTGTAACTTGTCGCCCATGTGCAGGTTGGCACAGGTTCGATTCCCGGTTGGAATAAAAAAGAAACGATGGAACTTAAAGATGAGAGTGGCAAACATGAAAAAAAGGAGGGGTACGGGCGGAAATCGTTCCCTCGTGCGTGCACCAGTTACACAAGTATTCTATAAACGGAAACAGAAACAAACATAAGCACATTATTATGAATATACCGTCATTATTATGAATATACAGGTATTATTATTAATATACAGGTACCAGGCGCTGCTTTAACGTGTAACTCATTATGTAGGCTACATACTTCAATTGCATATTTATCTTATTGTCGGTATAAGTTTAGTATAACTGCATGGTTATAGTGTAAAAATACGTCATATTTGATTTCATATTGTTGTGCATCATTTCAATATTTCACGTCACAATATATAACCTACTAAAACTATTGTTGTATACTTCTATTTTACGTATATCTTGGGTAATGGAGTTATAGGATTAGTTGGGTTGCCATTTTTTTATGGGTGAAATCCAATAATGACGCATGATATGTTCACATTATAACAATAGCGCAATGCCGCATTGTTGCGGATCGTGTTGAGATCATGCACATAAATGCATAGGCCTATATAGGCATACAATACCAAGTCGCTAATAGCTTTTGATGGTTTGATATGCATATACATCACTTGTTGTTTAGACACTTCCTGCGCCTTCTTGTCACTTTATGTGCTGATTTAATACGATCCCAGAAAGATTAGGCATGTACGTCTGTCAATGCGTTGTTGCATTATGGAAATGTCCAATGCCCTAGAGTACATATGGCATATATAATAACGTGTTGAAGCATACCACCAGGATTCCATTGTATATATTAGTAGTATTACATCAAAAGAACAAAACACACGATTTGTCTGGAGAATGTGATTTATGTTTTCATTTTTTTCTTTTTACTGCAGGCTATTTTTAATGTACATTATATGTAGATCAGAAGAAACACAAATGGATAAGACAATTGACTATTTACCATGTTAACTAATACGAGTCTTTAATTAACAAAATCGAAATTATACATCGGGTCACGCATTAATCATGGCATTCTATGGTGTAGCACTCTTTAATAGCATTTATACATCTTTATGTCACAGACGCACATTATACGCACCGTAAACAATTACAAATCCTAAATAACTATTAAAGCGTATATTTGTATCATTTGCTTAGCTTTTTCTCTGCCTGGCTTTATATCAATAATCACAGATAGAGCCCGGCGAGTTCTCTGCCCTTGGACTGCGGGGAAAGTCTACGCCACACTTTGCCGTACATTCATTGACAGCTGAATGAAAGAGCAGCCTGCATTTGAACGGCATGTCAGGCTAGGTTACGCTTGGTGGTTGTACAGTGGGATATATACTTGTTACCAGCATACCGCATCGGGTGAGTACTTTACGCTAGACACTATCTTACCAAGTACCTAATTTAGGATTCCTTCAATACATTGCATTGACATCCAGATATGATTATCAACAAGGCTGAAATCGCCAGTCGCCATGCGAGCTAGCTCTCGCTTCTTGGAGCGATCGGAGAGATCGATTTTGGTGGAATCCTACATTGTCATTCCATCGTATCGCCCGCGTGCCCACACTTGCTGCATACGCGTGTTAAACCTTGCACGACCGACACTGCCATGCCATTGTCTTGGACAGTGACAGCAAAAAATGAACAGGAACATTGAAACCAAAATATGTGGACCGCTGCCAGTGGTTTAATTGTTTACAGTTGTTCAAGGTTGAGCTATTTTGATGAATATTTATATATAATCGAATATTTTACACTTTGATTCCTATGTATATTATATTAATTAATAAACCTCAATATATGTTACAGAATACCAGAGTAGAATAGAATCATTTCTTTCAAGTTTCAATGCTTTCATTCTGTTGTAGGCCTATTTGATTAAATTCAATCATTGGGCATTGGCTTGTAGGCACATGCTGCATTGTCACATTTTAACTGAGTACAATTGGCTACATACTGTATATCAAGAGAATAAAACTGTAACTTGTAAGATTATAGTAGCCTAATGCTCTACCATAGTCCAAAAGTGTTTTGGTGATATGTTTGTTCTAAATTTTCATTGGAATATGCATTATTTCTTCTTATATGATATACTAGTTTTATATGATTCTATATTCAAGTCTGACTTAAATATTTTCGATTTAGCATGTTTAGGAGTAAATATAATTGTTCAAATGATAGGGCATTTTGTGCAGAACCACATGTACATTTTTAATGCAAATTCAATTTAGAAATTTCACATAATTATCTAAAAAGAAATGATTCCACATAAAAAAAAATTTTTCAGTACAATGTGACGTAAAGACCTATTGTAATATACATTAAAGACATACGACAACGGTTTGTTGACATATTTCATGGTCAAATGTTTTACCTTAAAGTATGTTGTCAACAAACTGTGATTGTATGCCTTTAAATGAAAACTTGAAATATTTTGGATAATTTGAATTTTAGTGTTGCTTATCCATAATTCTATGTTGATAGTATAAATATGGAAAATAATCATGATCATATTAATACTTTATGATTATTCATGCCATAAGCCTTAAGTATAGTAATTGCACTCAATTGCTTGTAGAGTAGCACGTCACACATACATTTTTATAAGCTATTACTGGTACTTGCTCTGTCAAGCGTGATTAAACACCTGTAAACCCATCAGGGAAATCAGATTATTGCCAGATAGCATGATCTGTCTGCAATTAGCAATGAGGTGCATACCTCGTAATTACCTTGTTACCTCTGTCTTACAGACAATGCTTGTGCTGATGAGGCCAGTATGCAGACCTGGACCCGAGATTACAAAACCTTTTCAGTACAATTTCATGCTCTAGGTCAAATTTTATGTGGTGATTTGTGAACAAAACTTTGAATTGAGCATGAAATTGTACTAAAACAGGTTCCGTAATCTCGGGGTCTTGTAACACAATCAGTGATGCTATATCTTTTTTTTCTTTTTTTTTGAACAGATAGCTGTAGACTGTTGATGTTTGTGGTTATTAATAATGATATAAAATATTCATATATTGGAACTATTTGATAGAATTGTTAAAGACATGCTTTTTATGGCATGATCATGTGCACTGTGAAAGTTAATGGGAAATAAATACCAAATAATTGAGGATGTTGGTGTACTACTTAAATCAGTGACTGCAGATGAATTATATTTTTCACAATTTCCATAACTATTTTTACACTTAAATTATGTTTTACTATTGAAGATACGGTAATTTATATGACTCGTGAGCCTTTGATAACATTTGGCATGAAAGTAGTTGCATAAATCATTTTGCATATCTTGTACTAGCATGTGTGCTGTTTATAGGCTGCTTATTATAGTGTTTTTATATCCACTTGTATAAAGGTTAATACAACATGTGAAATTTAACACAGATAATTGATGGGTATATTTGTGAAGTGAGTCACCATACCTAAGCTAAGAGATTGCCTTCACTATAGAAGTTTTAAAGGTCTCATACACCATTTTACACATGAATAGGCAAGAGAAAGTCGGACTATCGGTCTCGCATGGTTTAACACCTCATTACTGTACATAGCATCACAGGCAGGTTTAGTTCATCAAGAAACATCAGTAGAGGAGTTCTAATAGTATACAATTAATCTTGTGACTTTGGAACCAATAGTCCCTAGCGTGCTTAGTGAACCTGGAATCAATGTTCTTAGAAGTTAGCGTTCTGATGCAGTTGTAGCCCTTACTGGTCTTTGCCAGCAGACTTACCCCTTTGGCTCAGTCAGTAGAGTGTTGACACTCACAATCCAGCAACTTGGGTTCGAATCCCAGGATCGACTTAGTCCTCTATTACACACGATAGGATGTGCTGTGACATACTGTCAGGACAGTTATCATCCTTGGTTTGTCAGTGTCAGTCAATGCTTGCAGGCTTTCTCTGTGCTACAGGCATTGCAGCTTTTCTTTTGAAGTACACTGACATGACCTGACCTGACATGACCTGACCTGACATGACCTGACCTGGCATGACTTGACTTGACCTGACCTGACCTGCGGGTATGAAAAGTAAATTGAGTAGGATTTCATTCTCAAATGAATGTTGGTGTTTTGTGAACAAAAGTTTAAGGGAAAGTGAAGTCATACTCAAAAAGGTTTTGCACTCTCTGTAGAAAATTTAAGATATTTTATCTTTTTCCAAATACATGTAATTTGTTCCCATTTTTTTGGGACATTATATGTGTTGATTTTGGTGGTGTTGTTTTTGCTGTCCATTTTGTCCACACCTGTTCAAGTTGGTGTGATGTCATACAATATTTATTTTTGTCATTGTTGATGGAAGAGCTTCTGGTATGCAAGCTATGCTTTTCCAAACTATAGGAAGCTGTCAACATTGGCCATACTTTTTTTTTTGTTCTGTTAAAGGAGAGAGAAAAACATATCCTGTTTGTCATTCATTGAATCATTCTTAGGTGTTGGTCAATTTGCATGTGAGGCTATATAAATTTACTTTCAATATTGCTCATCATTGTATGTAAATAGTTGTTGAAAAAATACTTTTGTATGTAAACAAAATACTTCTGAGGTCATAATTTGAATTGTGGTGGGACATTCACTTATTCAGTTATATCACAATTGCTTTATTTTGAACTGTTTTTATAGTGTCACAACACAACAAGATTTGTATTATTAAGAAATTGATGACTAATTTCAATGTTTGCTGTACTTTTCAGGGGTTCAAATGTTTACTATTTACACTTTTCCAATAAAAGGTATTGGTTTTTTATACAATGGAAAATACAATTACTTGGATTAATAGTGTACAACAATGCAAAGTTTGTTTCCAATTCTTCATTCCAATCTGACATGTCAAATTAAACTTTCTCTTAGCTTAGGACTAACCCAGCTCCCTTGTTTGAAACCATTTCCAATCTCAGTGTGCTTACAAGGAAAATAAATATACAGAGTATTTAGAGATAAACAAGCTATTATCCCGTATTTGTGGGATATCGGTTTAGGTAGGGGCTGCAAGCATTGTCTATATGTTCTGTACCTGTGTGCTTTAGAGTGCCCCCTGTTGTTAATGGGAGATAATCTCACAGATAATCGAAAGCGTAAGATGTTTTTCAAAGAGAAAGCTGATTAATGCATTTTTCTCACACAATCTATCCATTATTGAGAGAAACAGACTATTTTATCTTGATTTCTTTGACACCATGACAGTTGAGATAATTCATTACAAAGTTGACACTTGATTATATCTTTTGATCAAATAGAATGAGTACATTTAATTTTAAGAGATTAATGTTTGCATATGGGTGTATTGGGTATAAAAGTCTCAATTTTGTCTATTATTAATCATGTTGAAAACCTGTTTCATTCAAATAACATGCAATATATATATATCTGTGAGGTATTTTTCTTAAATGGTTGATTAATTTTCTATTTGTGAGTAGGGATTAAATTTGTCCATTGAATTAATTTATATGTATATTTATCTTAATATAAATTTATGAAAAAATTAATTAAGTATGTCGCAGAATATACATGCACATATATTTCACAATTTTTAAATCACTAGTTTTATATATATGTTAATTCTATATTACCACCGATTACCTACCCTATATTTTTTTTATACATAAATTATTTCAATCATGAATATTTGAACATATAGAAATGAGTATTGTAAGACGCCATCTGAAATGACATTCCACAGATCCAGAATTCAGATATAGCATTTTCCATTGTCATGCATTAAGTGTTTCTTTCCACAGGGAACTCCATTGTGTCGTTTGTAAATCCATGTAGTACTGCCACTTTGTATGTCTGATCATACACAGAAAACTTGGAAGTCCCCAGATTACTGTAAATATGCTTCAACATGCAAGTTGGCTGTGGCGGCTTATGTCTGTTCATAAGCAGAAAACTCAAAACCTTTGGATTACTCTAAATATATTTTGACATGCAAGCTGCTTGAACTCTTTTAGGATAAGCTGAGTAGGGTGGTTTGTTGTTGGATTAGTTTGTTCTCTGTGTCAACAGATTGGCTTTATCAATTGTGAGAAGATGTGTAGTGTTGGTTATTTGTTGTCATGGTGAACTGTTCTGAAGACATGGTCACAATTTCCTTTTAATGTAAAAGTAATTGTTTACATGCAAACTAGCTACCGATTCTTTTACACACATACAGTATCGTTGCTTCTTTTCATAATAAGATATAATTAATCTGAAATTTGGCAGCATTCATTTCTATACATATAGTAAATGATCATTAATTTTTATTTATTGATATTATGAGATTATTGATGACCTTGAACTTGAAAGGTCGGGATGACCTGTTGAAATAACTGAAGTACACATCATGATCAGTCTTATATAATGTACCTCAAGTTTGCTACCTTTAAAAAAATAATTTGAATTGATGTTTAGAGCAATGCCATGGTACAAACAGCACTTTTCCTACTAATTTATATTTTAAACAAAATTTGAAGCAACTTTCAACATTAACTACCTCATTAATTTTACTCCAATTCCAAGTCAAGATCATTTAGAATGTTTCCTGCTAATTATATCTATTTATTTAAATTTTATCCTCTCCGTGAAAAATATATGCATGCTTTTGAATTACATAATTCATGTCAGGTTAGTATTGAAATCAGAATAGTAAGGGTTAATGTTATTATGACACCTCTGGTACATAGAACATGTAGTATTATTCAATTGATGGTTTCTGAGCATTAAGCCTCCATTATGTAAATAGCAAAACTATGTTCTATAAGTCTAATGGCACTGCTCCGGAAGTGTTAACACTCTAGAACTCGCACCTCGCGGCCCGGGGGTAATTAGCAGTGGCCAAGGCGCTGTATGCAAATTGCTATTCCGGTTGTACTTATCCTATCCTGGCCGTCCCGACAGACTCGTATAATAATAATACAGTCCAGGGTTGCTGTTGTTGCTAGAGTTGGTGGGGAAATGAGAAAATAATTTTGATGGAATCTTATGCAAGATCTTGCAAATGATAGAATGGAGGATTCCTATATTGCTGTACAGTGACCGATTCTCTATTCTCATGAATGTCCGTAATAATTGCAATGGGTTAATAGCTTAATATATATCCAGCTGTGAGTTGTTATTGTTATCAAGTATGTGTCATAAAAGTAGATAATTACTGCCCAAGTGGGTGCTATAGACTGATAATAATGTCTAACTAATTGCTGAAGGAATACATTACATAAATGTATACAACTGCTCTGATTGATTCACCTTGACTGTTTAGAAGTGCGCTAATTTCTGGTGTGTACATGTACCATTATATGGTATTCTTATTTTAATGCAATAATAAAATGTTCATATAATACTACTTGTATATTAATTGTATTTATATGTACATGATCTAAATGTTATACATGATCTAAATCTTATAAGATTCATGAGGGTCAGTGATAATGAATATCTATTGTAAAATAAGCATACAGTACATTATATAAATGTACTTTTGTTTTATTGTCTCATGATTATGTCATTCTTAGAGCAAGAAGATATCTAAAACTACATGTTTATTAAATAATTTATGGATTGTCATTAGGATAATTACTGTCATTATCTTCTTTACAATTAATACAACAATCATTAGCAATTTGTGAACAACTTATTGTGTAATGGTTGTTATAAAATGTCCTTGCTGGATTTATGGAAATTGTTGCTCTATTTGACTCCAGCTGAATTTCTCACACCTGGTTACTAGTATGTCATTGTTTCTGTATTAATACTGGAGATGAATTCTCATTATTTGTAATCTTTATTTACATAATTTATCCTCCGATTACCAGTTTCATTACAATAAGTGTAGATCAATTCACTTCACGGGATATATAAAATACAATCTAAAATTTCTTTTTCCTACCGTATAATTATGCATTTATCCCATGAAAAATAGGTGTCATTTGAAATCTGTTAACTGGACAATATAAAACACATACATTTGATTAAACAAAATCAAAAATATTTTAATAGAATTTGTTCTAAAATGATAACGTTTCGGGATCTTTCTTAAAAAATAAGTAAGTGCATTGTTTTTATCTAATGAAATTTTATTAATTTATTCCAAATTTTAGGAAAATAGGTGTTTCTTTCTTTATCTCATGGCTTTCGCTAATGTTTTTAATGGACATTCGGTCATTCAGGCACTATCAGTATCACTGAAGTACTCAATGGTATACTAAGCATGGCTGAGCTGCTAATCCTGACCTGAAGATTCTGTAAGAAGACTGCTAGATGTTTGTTTATAGAGCAAACCCAACATAGACTAAAGCTCCCCGTGCGATTACTTATGGCCATGTTTAAGTAGGTAATTGATGTGATGTCTTAGGCACACATTCAAGGGACTGTTGTTGTGGCTTACTTATGTATGGACTAAGCACTGAGTGGGGAAAATCAGGTGAAATGTGATACCTTTTTCTGGATCTACACGGATGTTTTGATGGACTGTAGTGTTCTTCTCTGTGTACAGAATGAATTTTCATATCCTGGATGAC
Organism: Lepetodrilus schrolli; assembly: GCA_032361225.1. Classification (NCBI taxonomy): domain Eukaryota; kingdom Metazoa; phylum Mollusca; class Gastropoda; order Lepetellida; family Lepetodrilidae; genus Lepetodrilus; species Lepetodrilus schrolli. The sequence continues at coordinate 8,720 of JAUTBT010026175.1, forward strand.
CGCGATGACCTGTTTAGATCAGTTGACTTCCTGTTGTGGAGTGGAATCATTGTTGAATCAGATTCATATGTATTTACAAGGTGCTGGGGGTTGATTATATATTATATTTGTTGTGATTTGTTCTGGTGGAGGCCATGTGGTGAGGGGGGATTGGTGGGGTTGTTTATATCTGGCACATCGTAGCACACCGACACTTTCCTGGAAATGAAGGTGAAGCTTGCCTCACCTACATAGTTTTCATAAATATTTGTGCAGATATAATTATTATATGTCTGATTTGCCTTTTGAATACACTCATAAACTAATTTAACTCTCTCATGCTGGAGGCAAATGGAGATGCCCTTAAGAGCAGTGCCTATGCCTAATCCAGCAGGGAGAAGGTTAAAACATATCTCTTGGTGTACCCTTTATATGTTTATGATGATTTGGATCCCCCAATTTCCAGAACTCTTTATGTTACCTTTACCCTTAAAGAGGCAAGAAAATATTTGCAAGCATTTTATATATATATTTTTTATATATTATGTATTTTTCTAAATAATATTAATAGTTAATAAAATATGGAAAAAAAGACATTGTATGCAAAGGAGGTATTTCCCCAACAGTGTTCTGTTCTAAATATAGACTGTTCTTGCGGATGCCGGAGAAGACCATGTGAGTCCCAGCTTAAGCCTGTTTCGGGTCTGTTTTATGGAACCGTTTAGGCTCTGTGTACTGCCCTATCACAGATAAAACCCCAAACTCAGAGTGGTAAGATGTCGTTTCTTTCATTATGCACATGTCGATCAATTGATCAACGATAACAACTCGCATCAAACACTGAGAAAGAAAATCACTGCTGTCAATATTATTCCCTAACCCTAACTCTGTCACGGATCAACGTCTACTTGTCAATAGATTAACCAGAGAGACGTTATAATGTTTTGTGAGCTCAATTGTTGTTTTTATGCAGTAATTTAGCTAGTATTAGAAACACACTACCAATGTGAATGCATATCTTGGTTTCTGTGAGGGAAATATATGTACACAGAAACCTGTGATGTCACAAATAAATATATTTCTCAATGACTACAAAATCTGAAGAAAAAAATGTCGAGGAAAGAATTTTTTTCTCAGAATATGCAATAACCCTGATAGTGACCATTATTCAAATATGCTTCTTTAATATTCAGGAAAGACATTGTGTCCATGTTAATGAAGACTCATATTTAGTGAATAAGATTCATAAACACATGGCTATAATTTTATCTTGTAAATATAATAACTTCAAATGGTTCTCTGCAAACATTGGTAGTCAGATACATTTAATTGGCTGTTATGTATAATGTATACAAGCCAATTAGAATCAATATTCACTTTAGGTGGCCCTATTACTCACCACATTTTGCTGGGTCAATGGTCATTTACAATATTGCTTTTCTGGTGGAGTGGTCATCTTAACTGGTGTTATCCTGCCCTATAGGGAGGCCTGCCCCTTTATGTGGTGACCTCTGTGACATTTAATTGGACAAATTAGAGTCTGTGGTTATTGCAGCTGGGATGCTATTATCCCCAGCTCTTGAGAGCAACTATCCTAGGAGGCAACTATCATGAGAAGAAACTATCCTATAGCAATATAATGAACCACAGCCTCCACAAATGTTTATGGGCTGGACTCAAGTAGAAGACAAATAAACAGAAGTGAATTGTAGATAAACTTCCAGGTACTGTTGATGGCTACAGTATTTAGGTGATTGGATGGCAGTAATTGGATAGATATACACCAGTCAATGTGCTATTAACTGTGAGAGTATTGCTTCGTAGTTCTTGAAAGAAGATTTAGTTTCAAGTAAAGATGTTGATTTATATGTTGAGTGTCAAGTCAACCAATTAATTTATTTAATAGTAAATGTAATAATATTGATACAGGGTAGAACAAGTTCTACATACAGGTACATATAATTAGTTAAATTATCTTAGTTGTTGCTTGTCATATTGGTGAAAGATTCTTCCAATGCTGTTAAACAATAAATAAATCAATAAAATCAACGTTGTAATATTATATATATTACTTTAGTGTTATTTAATTATTTTGAGTTTACATTTAGATAAAACATGTCTTATTTCAATGGAAAAGGATAGGTATAAATTGAAGATAGGTTTTAAAACTATATGTACAATGTACATTCAGTAACAGATGAAATTGACATTGTCAAGTATGGATTCAGTGCTCCAGGAGATGAGTGTCCATAGGGAGAGCTTCCATATGGAGAGTGTCCATAGGAAGGGTTTCCGTATAAAGAATGTCCGTACAGGATGTTAGTATCTGAAGGGCATACAGCACTCAATGACATATATAATCATCCCTGGAGGTGTGAGGTGATGATGCCATCTTGGACTGGCAACTCCCAGCAGATGGAGATCTCTCTGTTGCTCCATTCTGAGATTTATTGTTGTTGTTCCTTCTGTGCCATCAGAACCAGACCAACACCTCCAGGCATCCAAGCCAACAGGTATAAGGTGTAACTTGGTTTTCAGATATATTTTTGTATTGTGCCATCAGAAACAGACCAAGATCTCCAGGCATCCAAGCCAATAGGATCATGGTCCAACTTGGTTTGAGATATGTTGTTGTTCTGTGCCATCAGAAACAGACCAAAACCTTCAGGCATTCAAGCCAGTAGGTGCGTGGTCCAATGAGCACCATCCTACTTTAATATAGACCACCGACCTACAATCTGGAGTCAATTAAGGTACATGCCACCTCTCTGCTTTGTTGTCCATACAGGTGAAGGGCATGGAAGTGTTTATTTTGGTATTCACGCACCTTCAAGTATCATTGTAGACTTTCATATCCAGATTTCTAGATTGATGGAGGTTTGACATATTTACTGATATCTTGCTGTTTCCATCATTTGGAATAAAAATAAATGTGTGTTTGCACACTATACCTATTATTTCATGTATCTTACATTTTGTAATGGGTATATCAAAATCAGATGGTGAGGAGTTATTTGCAATGACTCTGACTCTAGTAATGTGGATATGCTTACCTGGAGTACGTGCTACTGGACATACTGACCTAGACGAGGAGGTGATGGATTGCGACATAATTATCTCAGTTAACATGATTATACATAGTACCACTTTACAGTGTTTGTTCTGTGTAGTGTGCAAAATGGACAGCCTCCTAAGCCAGAGCTATTTATACATGAACCAAAATGATTAAGAAGAATAGCATGGTTTGGATTAATACCAAAGTTGCTCCCCACACTGAAACCTGTGATACATCAAGCTAATCTAAACAGGCTGAGTGTTACATGGAAAGAGGCTGTATATGCTTTTAACAACAGATGAGGGTGGACCCTGTCCATGGAATGAACATAGCACTACAACTAGGAGAGGTGTAACTCGCTGTACCTGCGCTGCCAGTTGCAGCTCTGATAAATCTAAGATCATATACTTCAGTGGAATGGGTCCTTGAAGACATAGACAGAATGAGGTACATGTGAGGCATACCTAATTCATCTGAAACCCGTGGCAATCTTGTTATCATTTATTTAAATTATTATTCACACATATAGCACAAATATCCAGAATAAATTCTCAAATGGAAAATAGGGGTGAACAAGGCTCATGGAATGATAACCTGTAACAGTTATTAACAAACAGGGTTCAAACTTGAACCTTCCGATTTGTAGTCTTAAGTCTCAACTGTACTATCACACCCTACAGAGGGCAATATGGATAACCCAAGGACTGAACTATATTAATTACATAATTTAAGTTTGCCTGAGACTTTACAGATAGTTCATGTGTTGGAAGTATTGTCCAAATTGGAATTGACTATTTAGGCTAGAAAGTCCTGCAGGCTGGTTTCCAATGGTGGGCAGTCTGACCTACAAGTATCCAGTTCTATTCTAACGTTCTCTAAAATACCAGACAAACACCAGTACCTCCAGGCAGAAGCAGATACTGGTGAGGTAGGACTGTAGTACAGCAGACATTCGTAAAACTTTTGTAAATGACTGATGGACAAACCCGTAGACGTAAGCTGTCAGTGTGAGATGTCTGGCCAGGCACTCTCTGTTAACCCTCCACCTGCTAGAACCAACTGATGACATGCTATGGAAGAGTGTTTGTGATTGTGTTTGTGGGAGAAGGTTAAATACGTAACCTGAATAGTCACTAATATGGAATTGTTGGAAGCCACACCCTTGATGTATAAGCAAGTATCAAACCTGGATGAAAAGCTTGTCATTTCACATGACAAAATATACTAAATATGTTACATATAAAAATTGTAAGGATTCAGTAATATAAAAATATTAATCTATTGTGTTTCATCATGATTTATTTGTTTTGCTTTCAAAATAACACTATGATCCTGGTATACTATCAATCATTTGTCAGTTTGTTAATTAGTAGACCTGATTATGTCATCGACATTCATATAAATGTCATCACTTACTCGCATAACTTTATTTTAAAACAAGGTGATTTGGATATGTGGATTTATTTCATTTTATTTCTTATTTGGGGTTTAGACCAGCTTTCAAGATTCTTTCACATATCATGGCTTGTCAGTTTAGCGCAGGAGGAAACCCGCAACATCCGTAGCACTGAATATTGAAGTAAACCTACGAGCACCGGCTGGTACTGACAGACCAAGAATGATACCTGCATTGCCACTGTTAAATATTAACATTATTCAATAAGATGTTGAAGATAAACCATTTCAGATGTGTAGACTATTGGCCATGAATTTTCAAATTCCCTTTTTATCTTCCAACCATGATAAACTATACTAGATGTATCTGGAATGTATCACTGGATTGCCCTATGGTATCGAAGAAATTCCTGTGAGAAACCACACACAATAAGGCAATTTAGGCAACTGATAATAATAAAAACTACAATTTAATAATGAAGTTTTTGATCCAGTGTGCTTATCTCTCTCCATTTTTATATACTGGGGAAGTAATTTGCAGAACATCACTGATTCAATTTACATGGATGGAAGTTGTGGCCACATGGTGGGGAGAATCTGCTAACATGATAGGCTGGTAGGACAGACAACCAGAGTACTAGAACACACATACACCTGGTCCTGAGATTACAAAACATTTATGTCTGTACTGTGGCAATGCAGTTACCATTCTTGGTCTGTCAGTACCAGCCGGTGCTCGCAGGTTTACTGCAACATTCAGCGCTACGGATGTTGTGGGTTTCCTCCTGCCATTAAACTGACAAGCCGTGATATAAGTGAAAGAATCCTGAAAACCGAAATAAACCCCAATTACCAAACAAAATATCATTAATCATCATAGAAAGGCGCTACGCGCTTTGGCTAAGTCAGTAGAGTGTTGGACACGCAATCCAGCATCTCAGGTTCGAATATCAGGATTGGCAGATCCTGTGACAATAATGTCAATGTTATCACAACTCAATGGTCTGTAATAATTTAAAGTATCAATCCTTGCAGTCCAGTCGTAGAGATTATAGTACTCTACTTTGTATAAATATATATTTGAGCTTGAGCATGAAATCATACTCCAGACATCATGACCCAGATTGCCATATTTGTAACAATTGTAATTTACAATTTACATTACAATTTCAGCTGAGGCTGCCTCATTGGATTTTAATAATGAAACAAAGAAGATATTTGTTGGGCTGGATAATGGAACAATTTCAGTGAGCAATGCTTCAGTGTAATAGGGCATCTGTAGTTGCCTGCAGCATATTTGAATTTAGTTTACCTTACATTTACTGGGAAGTACCCATGCCATAATGCAAGACTTATTTAATTATGCAGTAGAGTGATAGTTAATATTAATGTAGAAATTAAAAACTTTTAAAATTCCAGACTTATTACTTTATTAGTATATATCGACGTATCAACAATATTTATTGTAATTCATTTAATTTATGTTTTCTTGTCTTCAATACTATGATGGTTTAATTATGTACGTTCACGTTTCATTTCAGGAATTTAATATTACTGAAGACTTCAACAGACTGGCACATGTTAGAGATTATATTGGTGAGTTATGTCTTATGATCATTAACTATTGTGGTATTCAACTCTTACTGATTCTAATGACTGACAGTACAACCAACCACAGTTAACAGTTGGGTTGTAAAACTATACACGTGTAATCTGTGGATTGTCTTTTGAAATCTTAGGACAGTTCTTAAATAGTCATACGGCAGCCCAGCATCAATGTTCACGGAAGTTACCTTTCTGACGTGATCATGATAAGATGTACTGTCTGTATGATGGTAATACAGTTATCATCCTTGGTCTGTCAATACCAGCCAGTGCTAGCAGGTTTACTGCAACATTCAGCGCTACAGATGTTGCGGGTTTCCTCATGCCCTAAACTGACACGCCGTGATATAAGTGAACAAAAATTAAAGCGGCTCTAAACCCCAATGAAAATATTACATGATACATGATACAATAGTACATGAAATATAAAAAGAATAGTTTTACATTTAAGTAAATATAAATAGAATAGTTTTACATTTAGTAAGAATTATTTCATTGTTTTCATGATTAAATGTTTCCTAGAGATAAATGTTAAACATTTCAAAAATAAAATTACGAAAAATATATATATATTCTGAAACACTCTCCAACACTGTATAAAAAAAAATGTAATTGATAATATTTATGGATTAGTATATAAATGTTATTTAAAGGTACCACACGTACTGATCAATAATCCTATTTACTGTAAGGGTATGAGTGAATTATTGTATGGGTATGGGTGAAATATTCCCGCTGAAACGAAAAACACTAATTCAATGAATCAAAAACATGTGGATTGTCTCCCCTTTCCAGCTCACCAGAGTCGGGTGGCGAGTGTGCTGTTCACACTGGCCTGTGAGTGGGTGTTGAGCTGTGGGAAGGACAAGTACTTCATGTGGCACTGCTCCGAGACTGGGCGACGTCTGGGGGGTTACCAGGCCGGGGCGTGGTGCCTGTGTCTTGAGTATCCTTGACTTTTTTAAAACAAAATGATAATTGAAATATATTTTGTACAATCAATCCGGGCTTTTTGTGTGTTTTTTTCCCCCATTTCAGTGCAATAATTTATTACAATTATATATATATATATATATATTACAATTTCAATAGTTTTATTGAAATATTCTTATGTGATTTATTCTTACCGTATTTTAATATTTCTTTTGTAATATTTTTAATGCAATATTGTCATTGCTATTATTTGTTCAATGATTTGATTGATATTTTTATTGTAATTCTTTAATTTATTATTTTGAATTCAATTTTCTTTGAAGTAAATATTTGTATTGCAATATTTTGGGGCTATTGAGGAAACTTTGCATGGTCCGTGCACACCAAGTGCCATTTCCCACCGTGAAGTTATATGTCCTTAACAGTCATCCAGATTCGACGAACAGTCAAAGTATGCATTTGTCGGTGATTATTCTGGTCAAATTTCGGTGCTCAAGATAGGACAGAGTAGCTTCCAACTCATCGTCACACTCAAAGGCCATTCAGGTTTGCAATATTGTGTCATTTGTCATGTTTTCGCGCATTTATTCGTAATAATATGCCAAATCTACACTCAAAAGCATGCTCATCACGCTGCATTGTTAACCCGGTCAAAGGATCAGTGTGCCCTCACTGTTCTTCTCAACTCCATGGGGAGTATGCAACCAAAGCTGCCATTTCAGTCGCTAGAAGGTTAGAATGAACATTTCCATCCCATCCTACTGGGTACCCATTCTGGCAGTCAGGGTAGAGATGGTGGTAGTTTGTTGCCCTGACATGGTGGTTCTAGTGTCATGACAATTTCATGTTGTTACTGATACTTTCATATATATCTTGACATAGCAGTTGACCAAATTTCTTACCATTTTTGAATATGGCGACACCTCCATGCCACGCTATTCAACATGGATCTGGATACGTTATTTAAAGTGTATACACATTATGATCTGTACTTGAATTACATTTGTAGTGATAAATACGATGTTACTTTCCAATATAAATTTTATGTCTCTCATGAAATATTATTTTTATTTGCCTTCCGAGTTTCTAATGCTTATGGGATTAATAATTATTTTATTTAGGATATAAAGTTGGTGTTAAATAAATAAATTGTTTTCCATTATTTCATTATTTTTTTGGATAATATTATTCAAATGATAGCTCAGGTTTGGATAGTCTTTGCCTTTACTAATCATCGCAAATGGGTGAAAGAATATCGCAGTGACGTTAAACTCCATAATCACTCACTCACTCACTTTGCCTTTACTAACATTTGTCCAAATACCTGAGCATAATTTTCAGATCAGGTCCCGAGATTACAAAACATTTCAAGTACGATTTCATTCTCAAGCTCAAATTTTATATGAGCATTTGTGAACAAAACTTTCAAGTTGAGCACGAAATTGTACTCCCAAAATGTGTCATCATTTCAGGGCCTGATTTAAAAGAAAGAAGATTTTGTTTATGACCACAATACAGTATCTTGGTCCCTCCAAATTCCATTCATGTAATGCTCTGTTTCAGCAGGCAGTATACGTAGTTTGACGTGGGACACTCAACGGAGCCTGTTGTTTAGTGGGAGCTTTGACCAGTCAATTATAGTGTGGGACATCGGTGGCAAACAGGGTACAGCGTTTGAATTACAGGGACATCGGTGAGTTTGCTTATGTATTATTATTATAAATAATTAGGCCATAGTTATTTGATTTCCTGGTTTACAGATCTTTCTGTGACTGTTTTGGTTCTTGTGGTCAAAAATATAAATACATATTAATTGATTTTTTTGTTTATTATATATAATTTCTAATTAGTAATTATATTGTAAAATAAAATTGTAGTAATCACGTATGGGTGAATATTCCCACTGCAATGTAAAGCACTAATTCATTCATTCATTCAGTGTATAATATTTTTTTTCTTTTTCAATTTGATAATTTCATATTTTGGCAGGTTGGTCAGGTTCAATATTAAAATAATAATAATTGTAGAATATGAATGGTCGGTTGAAAAATATTAAAATATTAGTAATAATAAATCGAGATTATGAATGGTCAATTGAAAGAAAATAAATATAATTGTCAATATTTGTTATAAATACTAGTACACATAATATGAATGCACAATTATTTTCAAAGTACTACTTGTTATTAGCAGTAATTGTTATTAATTAGACATTTCTTCAGCATGTTAACCTTATCACTGCTGGAGGCAACCAGATATGCCCTAAAGAGCAGTGCATGTGTCCAGCAGGGAGAGGGTTAATAATTGGGCATTTGTTCAGACAACAAAACTCGTGTCAATTTCTATCGCTGATATCGTGTGCCTTAAACAGGGTGTCCGCCTCCAAGATTACGAAACTTCCCAGTACAATTTCCTGTTCAAGCACAAATTGTATATGGTGATTTGTGAACAAAACTTTGAATTGAGCACAAAATCGTATTTTGGTGCGTTATTATGTAAGTTATCAAAACACCATTTATGTTCGTGTCTTTCAGGGACAAAGTCCACGGCTTAATGTACGCTTCGGGCGCCAAACAACTTCTGTCAGGCTCTGATGATGGACTGCTCATCATTTGGCAAATGGATGTGGACAGGTTGGAGGTAAAGGACTACTTTCTTACACATGTACAGCATGTGACCGATTTACTTCCCAGGGTATCATTTCACAAAGCTCTCTTATCCACCATAGTGCTCTCATAAGTGCGCGATCGCCATGTATAGGAGATTGCTATGGGCTTGTAGTAGATAAGAGAGCTTTGTAAAATGATGCCCTGGTTACTCACATCGTTGAAAAAGTAACTTCTTTTGTTCGTTTTTGTTTTATTGAATTAAATGCACAAAAATTATTTTAAAGCTTTAGGACAAATATTTTATGATCAGAATGTTCTATACATTTTGATTCTTTAAATTACAACATATTTACATGTTCAAAAAAATTGCCCTTTGACCCAAGCTGTTTGTCGACAACATATGGTGACTACTCTTATCCACATCACTAACACAAGGAATGTTTATCGTTAAAAAAAAAGATAATTTATGTTGTATTTCCAACATGGCTGCCACAATGGTTATTTCCGTTTGTCTTTGGAACAGACACCAGAATGGAAAGAGAGCGACACGTGTGAGAAATGTGAGGCGCCATTCTTTTGGAACTTCCAGAAAATGTGGGCACAAAAGAGCATTGGAAACCGACAGGTGAGGGGTGACAACCATTTGTACCACTTCACAACCATACTGTACCACCTCACGACCATTGTGTACCATCTTGTGTCCTATGAAGTTGATTGTTGCTTACAGTATTCCAATATTGGCGTGACAACCATTGCATACCACCTCACAACCATTGCATACCACCTCATGCTTCATAAATTGTGTATTATACATACTTCCTATGGAGTTGAGAATGTTGCATGTATACGCAACTAAGTGCATACCACCTCATACTTCCTATGGCGTTGAGAATGTTGCATACACTAGTATTGGTTTGACAACCATTGTTTACCTCCCTATACTTCTTATGGGGTTGAGAATGTTACATATGCGTACATCAGCGCAACAAATAAATGCACACTGCCTCTTACGCCTTTGGAGTTGAGAATGTTGCTTACACTGATAGTGTCAATGTAGCTAATAATTGTCTGACATTGCAACTCCCTGGAGATTTATGGCTATGTTTGGTGAGCAGAGTTCTCTCCCTGTCAATATCGATGGTCACGTGCGCTCCTCTGATCCACAGCATCACTGCAGGAAGTGCGGGAAGGCCGTTTGTGCCAAGTGCAGTAACTCCAGGTCGACCATCCCACGCATGGGATACGAGTACGAAGTGAGAGTCTGCGACGAGTGCGTGCCCACAATCACAGATGACGAGTAAGTACAACCCAAGAGTAAGTATAAACAACCCACGAGTAGCTTGAAATGTGACAAGTGTGGGCCAACAATCACAGATGACGAGTAAGTACAACCCAAGAGTAAGTATTAGCAACCCATAAGTAGCTCGAAATGTGACAAGTGCGGGCTGACAATCACAGATGACGAGTAAGTACAACCCAAGAGTAAGTATAAACAACCCACGAGTAGCTTGAAATGTGACAAGTG
>JAUTBT010026186.1:0-39311 GCA_032361225.1 Lepetodrilus schrolli
AACTGCATTGCCACTCTACAGACATTGCATCCTATCAATATCATGTCAGAAAGGTAACTTTCGCGAACATTGATGCCAGGGCCCCGGGCGGGTTTTGAACCTGGAACATTTGGCTTCCGAAGTCCAACGTTCTACCACTGCACCACCACTTGCCACCAAATGTACATGTAGGTGTGTGGCTGTGTCCTAGACGTGTTGGTCATTACATCACAGCGTCCATGGAATCTCTAGATCCACAGGTATTGACTGCCATTAACGACCTGGTCCTGTGCTCATCTGCATACCTCAGGACAAGGTACATCTAAAATTTTCTTTGAGTCCTTTCTAAGAGTCCTTTATGGTATGTCCACAATTTATTTGCAATCAATCATTGCATTCCTTTTGTGTTAATAAAAATATGATTGTGTCAAGCACATACCGTAATTACTCTAATAATTCAAACACTCTAACAGTTTGAACACCCAAATTAAACAGAAAATAAAAATATCTTGTTATTCGAATTATTAGAGTAAGTACAGCCTTAATTAGTCTAATAATTCGAACCATCTAATCATTAAAACATCTAAATTAATCGTCCAAAATAAAACTATTTTGCTGTTCGAATTATTAGATTAATTACCATATATTGTCTCCAAACTCCCAGAAAATGAAAGAAAAAGAAGAATTTAGCCAAAAGGGAAGACTTTATTCAGTGCTTCTGGCATTCTAGAGCCTGAACAATGACTAGGACAGTGGAAGCAAGAGAAGATGAATATCACGTAATATACAAGAGTCGTGTCAGTCGAGCTACACGAAAAATAGACCTTGTCGCTTTAAAAAATCATCACTGTCTACACTATAATTGTCACCTCTGTACAAAATACAACAAGGCAATACTGGCATAGAATAAATATACGAAACAATAAATAATAATAATTACAAGAATATCATCAATAAACACCCATCACAAAGCTTAATGTATGCTGTTGGAAAAAAGTTAAGGAACATAGTTTTCACCCTCAGGATATTACTGTATTGGAACACTTTTCAGTGCGGGATAAAAATCCAGTACAACTATGATTCTCAAGCTATACACACAGCAGCAAGATTTTGGCACAAAACGTTATTAATGAGCCGGCATGTCTTAATAAATTTCTATCAAATAAAATCCAACCAATCCCATACCAGGCTCTTCGGTGAAAGAAGGTGCAGAAATCAATACTGAATGAATTCACACAGAGGTATCTCACTAATTCAAAAATGCAAACTAACGATCAGTCTGGGAACTGCCGATGCCAAGCTAACAGTAATCTGCATATTTTAATCAATGTCTACCAACGAAAAAGGAAAAAAAAAATGCACAAAATGTCCAAAAAGATGTACATATTTGATGGACATTGCATCGATCGAAACACGCATCGACATTTACCTGGATTTTTCCCGAAAACGCTATTTATAGGTAGGTGTATCTACGACAATTAGTTTATAAACAGCTCCTCCGAAAAAGAAGAAGCGGGCAAAAAGAAGTAGTCGAGTATACAGTTCTCACATCAAACTGAACACTTAGTTTATGACTGAAGGCAAGAAGATGATCGACGACAACGATCCAATTGACGCGTGCGGTCTATAAAAAAAAAAAATGACTCTAGTTTGAGATGTCTAGATTTTGCCTCCCCTTCGTTTTATTTTTGATTTTTGATTTCAAAGGGGAGAGTTAATTCTGAGAATGATCACACGGTAGTACAGAAGGTAAGGGTGGAGGTTATACAGGAAGTTCCTATGTTCAGCTCTCGGCGACCACACCTTCTTCACCTTCACCTTCACCCTTACCCTTGAGAGACTGGCGCCAGTCGGGCGTCTTTGCCTGGAACAGAGCATCATGGGTAATTAGTTATATGATCTCTCAGTCGAGGACAATAGAGAATTAATTTGTCACATGACATCTAGTCTATATTTGTCAATAGAGCATCAGTATGTCATGTGATATCTAGTCAATAATCATTGGAGTATTGATTTGTTATCAGGCCCCGAGATTATGGAACTTTTTTGAGTATATTTCATGCTCAACTCAAGTTTTGTTCATAAATCTACATATAAAATTTGAACTTGAGCATGAAATCGTACTCAAAATGTTTTGTAATATGGGGGCCTGATCTCATTCCTGATCAAATGGATTCGATGGTAAAGGATGTAATCCCAAATGTTTTCTATTTATAGACAAAGGTGGCACCAACATGACACGACACAATATAATACAACACAACATGACACAACATGAAATTAGGCAGACAACATGAAAACATATATACTTTAGTCACATGATTTTCTAATGACCTAATAATTTATTATTCACCAACAAATTATCCAGTATTAATATTTTGTTTCGGTAAAAAAAAAATAGCATTAGGCCAAAGCAAATTGTATTTGGTTTTCATTCACTCCTTGTGTCATTTTACCCCTATAGGGATTGTCGAAGAGAAGAAAAAGATTAACAGCAAAATGCTAATTAGCAATACAGAGATCTATGTGATCTGACTAATTGTTCTGAATAAAAATAAAACAACTTAAAAAAACAAATGATTAGGCCAAAGTAAATTATATTGGGTTTTCATCCACTCACTGCCTCATTTTACCCCTGTAAGAGTTGCCAAATATAAAGTTGTTTTTAACAACAAGATGCTAATTAGCATTACAGAGATCTATGTGATCTGAGTAAATGGTATGAAGCAGATAGATAGCCTATTTCAATGAAGGTTTTACAGTATACATACATGTAAGTAATTGGTTCTGCAAGGAGCACATGAGAAGCTGGATATAACAGACCCAAACATGAATACACAGACAGTTGGATAATATTTCAAAACATAAGGGATTCCTTATTATTTCTAACTAATCATCGTTAAGCTTTAATATTTTCAGATTAAAATAGAAATGTGCATTTTTTTTTTCAAGTGTAGAAATAAGCAATTTCTTATGGTCAGTCTTACATAACAAACTTAGTATGTCCCATGAATATTCAATAACATGTATAACTGACTTCAATACTAATCTACATCTGAATTACACATCTAAGGTGAATTGAAAATAGAAAAGTAATTACTTAAAATTACTCAAGTAATGCTATGCTAAAATTAAATTATTAAGAGGGTCATGTACATGTAATTAGGGGGTCATGTTACAATATGTTACAACAATTATGGGATATTAGATTACAATTGTATTACTTTTGTGTGTGGTGGTAACTTATTGCAAGAAAATATTTCATCACAGAAAAGACTAAAAAGTGAACATAACTCAGGATAAAGAGGCAAAAGTGCAAACAGTTGCTAGGGTGATGTTGCTTTGGTGATATATTTGTAAAACAAAAAATATATTTTGGAAATCTATCATTTATGATTAGTATCAAATGAAAGATAATCTGCAAATGTAGAATAGAAATAATAATTTTAATAGTAGAATCCTACATGTATATAAGTGATATCCAATAACCAATCTGAATACTTATTATATGCTATTCAACATGTTTTTTTAAATGGCTAGGTTCAATTTGGGTCAATATCTCAGGTTCAATTGTTACAATTTTTTTTACAAAATCAAAGAATTTTTTTTCTAAACAGCAACATATCTACAGTATCAGATCTTCAAATTTCTGGAGAGAAAATAAATCTCAAATGTTTATAAATGGAACTTTAAGAAGTTTGGAAATTGCAAATTTATGAACTGATGTCAATGTATTGTTTAATACATGGTTAGGGCAGGGCTCATTGGATAATGTCACTAGGGCAAAGCATTTTACCACTAGGTCATCTTACGCTGCAAGAAATCAGTGAAATAAATAAGAAATTAAAATAAAGACAGAAAACTGGATGTTAGAAATTGATAAGACAATGATACACATGAACATATTAGTTCTGTTCACTGATAAACCTAGCTAACATAATGGTGTTTCTCCTGGAGGAATGTATCTATTAAATACAAACAGACAAACAACTGAACAGAAACTCGGGAAGACAAACAAGAGGGACAACATTCTTGTTTAAAAAATCGTATAAAATATTTAATTACTTTTGGTAAAATGAATTGGACATGATAAATACCAGTTGCTGCAGGAATTTTACACCCATATGCGAAAACTCAAAAGATATATTTGTTAAAATCTAGATCTAGACTGACGATTTCATAGAACTCTAAATAATATTTTTTATATAATTTATATATTTTATTTATTTATTTATTTTCAAATTTGTGTAAATAATGTGAAGTTCTCAATTTACTGTTGTGTAAATAACATGTAATTCTCAATTTACTGCTGTGTAAATCATGTGTAATTCTCAATTTACTGCTGTTATTTCTACACAATGACGATACTCACCTCCTCTTTCTCATCAAGTGCGAATTTATTCTGGCCTGTAGACTTCAGATTGCTACGGAAATCCCTAGATTCCTTCTTGTCCAATTTTGCCAGTTTACTTTCCGTTTTGTTGACCTTTCTCAGAACGGGCTTGATACTGGAAACAGAAATGGACCCATTCTCATCACGTCCATTGTAAAGTTTTCTAAGTGTAAGTGCTTGACATTTAATATGTACAAAGGAAAGGATTAGTAGCAAAACACTGACAGAAAACATGACCCTGTTTCATCAGTAGGTACTACCATAATTACCCTAATAATTCGAACCGTCTAAAACATCTAAATTAATCGCCAAAATCTTTTTTTTTCCAAACCCTAAAAATATGAACATGACCAATTTTTTCAAATCACAATCTTCTAATATTGCAAACACAATAATCTTTTCAAAAGAAAAACACAATAAATATAATAAATTTCATTTACAACCATATTTTGTACTTTAATTTGGTTGTCGTCCCTAATTATACAAACACAGATCATTTTCAATTTTAGTATTTTTCTAATAATTCGAACAGCTACAAATATAATTATTTTCTCCTGCTCGAATTACCAGACAGTGCTTTTTGCTTGTTCCAAAGTCAAAATACATAGTTGGTCAGATTTAAAGTGGGTATGATATTAAATAGATAGATCTGTGTTCTGTGGACTTGGCTTTAACATTAGTATCTGACATACTGTCAGTTTCTGATATACCATTTAAAATAGTGTCACCTAAACAACAATATTATAATCAAAGAATATATACCAATAAAACATTGGTCACAACATTTTCAACTTACAATTTGCCCTTTGTGTCGTTAACCTTCAATGTCAATTCATTGATCTGCAAATTATAAAACAAAGTGTCAGTTAGCAGTGTAAAACATACAAAGATTAAAGTTAAAACAGAATCAATTTGAACTTAAACGTGATATTCTTACTCAACTCAATGGTAAATATGTTCTCAGGAATTGGCCATGTTCCCGAAGCTATCATATATACATGTAACTACATGTGGAGTAAAATTGTATTCTTTCTGCATCATCACAAAGGCTAAACCCTCTCCCTGCTGGATTAGGCACAAGCACTGCTCTTTAGGGCATCTCCGGTTGTCTCCAGCAGTGAGAGGGTTAATGATGTTACATATATACAATAGTTTCCGGAACAAGGTCCCCTGGATTATATGCTTAGAGAAATCACTAAAGCCAAGGCATACTCATAGAATGGACGAAGCTGGAGCACACTTACTATTGCCTGTGTGTATACTCTAAATGGCCAACGGTGAGGCATATATTCAGGAAATGGCCTAAAATGGGATACTGGTATACTCAGAGAATGTTAAAAGCTATGACACACTTAGAGAATGACAAAATCTTGAGTCTGCTTTATGAAGAGAATGGCTCAAAATTATGGCATGTAGCAAAATGGCCTCATGTTCATTTGGATTACACAGAAAGTACTTGGACATAATGCTTAGATAGGTTACAAAAGACAGGTCTGAAGGGACTATGGTAAATAGGGCCACTGGACTGACCTCAAATTCTTGCTTCCTGATCTTGATTTCCCAGTCGAACACATCCTCCTCCAGGGCACAGACCTTGTCATGGAGGGACTTGCACAGACCCTGGAGATCAGCTGAAACAACGACAACAACAGCTCCCTCAGAATCATCTCATAACAACATCAACAACATCCTCAGGAGGGTCATCATGATGACCTCAGGCTGAGCATCACTCTTCAAAAGCGGTGTCGTGTGTCATACATTTATCCTAATGTAGAAAGAGCTAGCCTATTGCTAACTGAATGGATCATATAATGACTTACTCATCTTGAGCATGATCAGGGTTTTCGGCTGATTTGGGAGAATTACGAGGAAATACAGGTCGGAATTTTCAGGGTAATTAACATAGTTTCCATGGTTTATGAACGTGAAGATAATACAGGTTTGCTCTTGTTGATCATGAATACTTAGTAGATACACTGTAGATGTAGACCACCATTACAATATTTCCTTTTAGTGTATTACAGACATGCCTAATACCTATAGTATGTATGATAACTCCATCATAATTTTCTATAAATATTTTTCGAGATGAAACTTCATTATTTTTAATAATTAACATTAAATCCAATATCAATACTTTCAGTTCAGTATTCACAAATTTGGAAATGACGTATGACCTACAGAGTTCACCAACATACATGGAGTTATTAATATAAGATTTCCATTTGATGGGTGAGACTAATCAATAATCATGTTCCATGGTTGACAGTCAACAATCGTGTACATATTTGTGAGTTCAACTAAAAATCTTGATAAACAGTTAAATGTACAAACAAATAAAGTCTTCATAATTTCTACATAATATAACATAAAATAAATGATATCACCATACAGTAATCAGCTGAAGTATTAGAAGCTAATGTATACAGATACTTAGCAATGAGCTTGTCAGTGGTATGTTAAAGTGGCAAGATCATCTTTGCATAGGTCAAAGGTCACTAACATGGCTTACTATTATTACATATTCTGAAAATAAAAAATAAATTCTCTCAGACTTTTTTTATTTATCTAAAATTCTGTCCTAATTAATTATACCTATCATCTGACAATAATGCCAGTTTTATGAATTTCATCTAAATGTGTTTGTTCACAATAAAATGGTGGTCTGCAGAGGGAAAATGTGGATCAGTCTAAAGTTATAACCAAAAAAAAAGTTCTATTTAGACCAGAGCACTGTTGTAATCGGCAATACATCATCATATTATTATGATCGTTTTTTTCCCTCTTGTGTTTCCCGAGTTAGTTATATGCAGAAAAATATAAAATACATTTTAATTAAATACATAATATTGCATGCAAGGATGATCTTGCCACTTAATATGCTCCATTGATCTATTGTAGCAATATACGTTTAGTAAAGTCAACAAATTTATTTGCTTCACAATAAGTCCTTTTGTGTTTGACGACAACTTCTGATTAAGACAATATAATAAATTAAATAAAGGGCACATCATACTAGTATCACAGTTTTTGTATAATTACAAATTAAGACCACTTTATACTTTATGAAATCAATAACAACACATATGGACAGATATAAGAAAAGTAGCTTAATTGTTTGGGCAAGAAAATTTGATAATGGCAAATGCATTCAGTTAAAGTGATTAAAATGACATGCTTATAACATCAAATCCCAAAAACATGTCTGAAATATTTTATTTCGGGGACAAAAAACCCTTATTAAATTATCGAGATGCAAAAGAAATCAAATATGCTAGATCTCAAATTGATAAATGAACAAATTTACCACCTTGCATTAGAATTAAAATAATTGCAATTTAACTCCACACTTGAATAAACAGGAAATGAAAGCCAAAAACAATGGCGCCATAAAATGCCATGTAATATGAAAATATGGGGTATAGAGAACACTAGTGCCAAAAAAATGCAATAATAATAGGAGATGCCTAATTTGTCTAAAGAGAAAACGTGTTCTTTGTGAGTGCAAGTGCTCTTTATGGAATTTTGGGAGGTAACAGAACTATAGTGTCTATTAGAAATGTGAATGCGATCAACAATAAACTAAAATTATTTAACACCCATTAATCCTGTGCTTTAAAATGTATATTTTCTCTCTCCATACACTGCCACAGAGTAGCTGCGATTCCACACCTCTATTTATGGCCTAATACTATGTTTACAATTATTATGGTAGTAAGGCCAGAGTTATTTGATTCCCTGGTTTACAAGATAATTTTGGCTCGGACGGTCATAAATATATATGAATATAATTTGATATTTTGGCCAGTCAGTCGGGTCCAATAAAAATATAATGATAATTGGAGATTATGAATGGTCGTTTGACAGAAAATAAATATTATTGATCAATATAATTGTCAATTATAGTTATAAACGCCAATCCACATGAAAGTACTGCTGGTCAATAGTAGTAAATGTTATAATTAGATTTGTGTTATACATATTTACCAGTACGCAATCAAATTGGCTTAGACTTTGTGTCAACCATTGCCTGCCGCCGGTCTTTGTTCAGGGCTTATATGACTTGTTCCATCACCATTTATTATCATAATTTTATAAGGGCTAGCACAATGTCAGCAGTTATTTTTCCAAAGTTGAAAACATTGGGTCAACGGATCCGTAAAGCGGGGAATCAAATAACTATGGCCTAATATACATATAATATACATTTACATATAAAAAAATATATAAATTAAAAACTGTCAGCAGTTATTTCCAAAGTTGAAAACATTGGGTCAGCAGATCCGTAAATTCAGGAATCAAGTAATTTGGCCTAATAGGGTAGAAATAGCGATACAGAACCACAGCGATGACATATAGATGGTACAAATCTGATCATTTTTAATTTGGCAAAAATCTCGGGACAAATTATATTAGGTGGTACAGGAAGAATATATATATATACATTTACATAAAAAAATATATATAAATTAAAAAAAAAACATATACACACTTTGAGTATTTTGTACCTGTGCACACAAATTTGATTATATTCGGCAATATACTGTAAATATGACAGTTATTGTAGAGTAATATCAGGGGGGGGGGGGGAATACTAGTAACTAGAAGACATGAGGAAATAAATGAAAATTTCATAGAGAAAAAAATACACAAAATTTGAAGATATGGGCCAAATCAAGGAATAATTCAGAAAACGAAATACACAAATAATGTTCATTAATGATCCATATTGATACAATACAACATTCTCCTTGTCAAATGCATTTAATTGTTTTGGTATTGTCATTGTGATTCAGGATTTACTTAAATGTAAAAAAGCACCTGTGCAGTCTGTGTGTGTATGTTGATGTGTGGGTATTAGCAATGACATTGAACACAAGGGAGGCAGCATTTATCTGAGGCATACTTACACACTGTTGTTCCACACATGCAAGGAGAAAAATGCAGATTTCATATACATATAATTAAATACTTAATATCTACAGTTTAGTACTGTGAGAGCTCAAAACTGTTCATTAAATTAAGACATGCAAAGACATATGACAATGAAATGACTTATAGTCAGAAAAAGTCAAATCAGCAATTTAGTAAAAATGATTAAGGGCAAAAAGGGAAAACTGTTTCTCAATATTCATGCAGATTCTTAGTAGCATGTTAGGAGTTAATTACAAATAACAGTTAATTAACTTGAAAATTTAACATTTTTTAAAAACATGAATAATCATGAATTGTGCATGATTAAATTTGAAAGAATGAGAAACAATTTCCTTTTCTTTTTTTTTTGCCCAATATTATTGCTAATGCAATTACCTGAATAAATCTCTCCAAATATTTAACATTCCCATTGAAATTCATACCAATACATGAAATTTCTTGAAACTCTCTCAATGTATAAATCATTGTCATAATACCATTTGATACAAAAATGGTACATATAACAATCCACACATCACCGAGATGAACAAATAAATGCAATAAAAAAATTAATCATTTTTGGTTTGTGGAGAAAAAAATGAAATCGGGAGAAAAATGAAGGAATATTTTCATCTATTAGTTATGGATTATCTGGTTAGTAGACTACGATAGTTTAATTTTAGTTAATATCCCACCACCATAGCATTGTATTGAACACACAGTGATCCCATGTTCTACAAAATAGTCGTATCACTAGTCTTGGCCCTGAGATTTCCAAACATTTTAAGTACGATTTCATGCTCCTCAAAGTTTTGTTCACAAATCTGCATATAAAATTTGAGCTCGAGCATGAAATCGTACTCAAAAAGTTTGGAAATATCGTGGCCGGGTGTAAATCGAGGTTTTGCGCTATTTCCTGCTATAGTAAAAACAAAGCGTACCCCCTGGTTTACACCCAGACACAGTACGACACTTCATCAAATGCATGCCAGGTAATTTTTTTTTCACGTGATGGTCGTATTGGTAGTCCTGGTGTAAATCATTTATGCCCGGACTACAGTACGACCCTTTTGTGAAAAACGTAGCCCTGGTTAGTATACTAGCATTGAGTAATAATAGAGAGAGGTGCAAACCTTTGCCTTGGTGATTTTAAGATTATTGGGTCCGAACAGAAAAGGTTACAGATTCTTCTTCAGGGATATATAGATATATTTTCTGCATAACATTAGTAAAGGTGCAATGATTTGATGGGTGGTAATGTTATATTTGTATCTGTGTGAAGCGTTCCTAATCCTGTCCAAGCAATGTTCAAAAATAGACACCGGTACATGGAAGTGTTAGATCCTAAATCTAATTTTTTTATTTCAAAAATGCACTTTAAAAAGCAATGTAATTCAGTTTACTCTTAAAAAAAAAATTCTACGACAATATTTAGTCTGGTTTAACCCTCTCCCTGCTGGAATAGGCACAGGTACTACTCTCAGTGTTCGAAATTACCGCTGACCCAGAGACCCAATGCCAGTTGTTTTCACGTCAGGCCAGCAGTTTTATGAACTTCTTGGCCCATCGGGCCAGCTAAATTTCAAGTGACCATGATAAAAAAAAATATGTCCTCAAGATATGTAAACAATATATTGTCAATGATCAGCTGATGATACTGATATAATCTGTGAAATCGCTGCCCAAACAACTGGTAAAGAACAAACAGAAGTAGATGCTCTTAGGACCATTCGGATATGATCATGCAATTCCGTCAATGCAACGTCTAGAAGGTCCGGCAAACATTGATCGTAACTAAATAAACCTATTTTTACCACTTTCCCTCATATTCTTGTTTTGGGCTTCAGGGCCAGCTGATTTTCAACAGGGCCAATAGATTTGAAAAGTTACTGGCCATGGTGGCCAGTGGTTAGAAAACCTAAGTGTCTAACACTGACTACTCTTTATGACATTTCCAGACACCTCCAGCATGGAGAGAGTTAATTGGTTAATCAAGACTGTTATTTCTATTCACCAAATTATCTGTGATGTTTATGACCATTTATGTTTCTAGATCTACTGATTTTGATCAAATTTAGTAACAGTCGCGGTACGTTAGATCACATGTACATGTACTCACAATTCTGTACACAACTTCTAAACTACTGCATCCACCTTTGTTCTCTATCAATAATAAACACTAGTACCCACCTTAGTGCCAACCTCTGTGCAAACATTTATGTTATTAATCGGATTATATATTTTTGGATGTATTGTGGGTTCTGATAAGTTGGTCATGTTGGATTTCGAGGTTTTGGGGGGAAGGGGGACGTGGGGGAGGGGGGGGGGAAGAGAGCAGGGGGCAGGTGTCTCACCCTACCTTGGTTCATTCCATCTGTCTTAAGAACAGGTACGCGTTCGTTGATATAGCGTTCCTTCTCTTCTGCCTTATGTTTGGCCTCATTTCTGAGGTCCTCAGCTGCCTTCTGCATAATCAGTTTCTGAAAAGTACGCAACCCACATCAACATCTGCCACGACACAGATCGTGGACCCATTTCCCCCAAACAATTCAAAGCCTAGCATTGTCATGGGTAAAGGTACTTGCAGCAGTAGTGTATATACATTCTGTGAATGCACATTCCATAGCAGGGAGAAGCTGCTGATATTTGTGGAATGTGCTCACAGATTTCATGTATGTACACGTATGACTGTCAAAGTGAAATACATGTTTTTGGTGTGTGAAATGGGTCCATAGTTGACAACAATAAAAGCAAAGTAAAAGTAACTTCATCGTCTTTTCATATTAAACAGTCAAATATTATTAAAAAATATATTTGATAATTTTTCAGCAGTTAACAAGATTTGGATTGAAATTCAAACGATTCCAATATTCCAATGTATTCTTTAATTAATTTCCAATTTTTTTAGCAGTTAATACTGCGAAAAAAATTCTGAATTTTGGAAAATTTCAAAGAACAATTATAGAAATCTTAAATCTACAGCTTCTACATTGTGATGGTAAAATTCTATTTCACTATATTTTTAAGAAATGAATGTCGCAATATTACATGTACAATAAAATATGCCAAAAATGAATACAGAGAAAAGAGGTTCATGGGCCAAGACGTGATGTTTCTTTCAATTCTTAACCTTCATACAAATATAAATGACAAACAAATATTTCTACAGTGAAATTTAATAGAGTGACATTAGCATGCTAACAAAAATATTAAAAAGCATTTTAATGCAAGAGCAAGTTACATTTTGCAAACAAAATAATAGACAATAAATATTAATCAATGTTAAGACATTTACAAGCTTAGTAATAGATATTATTATGATTATTATTATTATTATTTTTTCAAACAGCATTATAATTAGTAAGCAGCTTAACAAGATTATAACCCAAGAAAGATGATAGAATATATTGCAATTAATACTAAAACACTCACATTGTAACGAACAAAAATTTAAAGGTACTAACTTACTATCACTATACATTTCTTTTTTTTATATTGCGGGAACTAAAACAGGGCTTAATAACCAGCAAAATAAAGATAACTGCGTGAGTTTGGGTATTTAAAGGGATTAGTGAACTTAAACCTGCATGTTTCTAAGTGCACTTGGGTTAAGCTTTACTCACAAAACAATCCCAACCCATCCCAAAATAATATTTTTTAAAAAAAATACACCGAAGACCAAAGACTTCAGGCCTTAATGGAAATTTAGTTTTTTTTTTAAAAGAGTTAATTATTTCCAATTTTCGAAACTGGTATATATGTAGATATATAACTGCGAGCGTTTTAGTACAATGGTATTATGTTTAGGTAAGCTAGAGGGTTACTATATAATAATGATCACTGCCTAAACATTTGAAGTTCGAGTAGATGAAGAAACTGAAGTACAAGTCAAATAATTAACAATTAAATATTAATTGTGGTTAACGAGGCTGGTTCAATGTATAATAATACCTTGAGAAGCTTCTTCTTCTCGGGCGATAGTCCCCCAAGCCCTTTCCTCTTCCCTTTCTTCTTCTTATCTTCCTCCTCCTTGCGTTTGGCAGCCTGGGTGGGAGAGGAGGGTGGGAAGTTAAATCTGGGAGTTGTCTCCCCCTTCACCAGTAACCTCCCTTTTACCGGAGACATTGCAGTCATTCATATCTACACCAGCCTCGTGTTGAGTATATTTATTTTAAACAACTTAATCTGATGCAGCCATATATATATATATTATTTTTGTGTTTTTTTAGTGTTAACCTATAACCTACCTTGGTTTCCTTTCATATTCTTTTTAGTTATGATTTGCAGATGAGGGATTCTTTTATTAAAAAAAAAAGGGTTATATTTTAGAATTTAGATTTTGAAGAAATAACATTTTTTCTTTTTTTTACAAGCCCCACCACCCATTATACCCACACTGAGGTTGAACACTTGCAAAGAAAGCAGACATGAGGAACTGTAAGGTGGGGGATAATCAAACATTCAATGTCCTTGTGTAGAATATTAATAATCAGTGTGAAAGAAATAAAGGATAGACGATGAAGGCAAGAAATGCATTATATATATAATATATACCGGCCAAAGCTTTTTTTAGGCAGAGTTTCAAGTCTAGATGACTGGAATGTACTGTGTGGTTAATGCACAAGGTATTAGTAACATTAGCCAGCTATATATGTAACTACTAGAGCAACCACGACGCAGCTACCACGTGTATGAGTGACGTATGTAAATACGTAAGAATATGGCAGGCGATATACGGACAGATAGTAACTAGGCTAGCTTGCTAGAGGAGGGCATAGAGCGATGGGGTGAGGCTTGCAAAGGAAATATTGCCAAAATATCCAAACCAAAACACTTTTAATATTCTCTAAATGTTGAAAAATCATTTCCCAGAGATGCACTTGAAGAGAAGAAAACCCTCATCATTACAGAATTTCCATGCTTCTTAAAGCAAGGCTTTGAACTCCACATTTGGTAATGTTTTGTCCAATCTCATCCTGCACCAGTTCGGCCTCTAGCAGGCTATATACAAATATATACAATCGAGGTATTAATCTCTTATATATAGCATAGTCAATATGGCAACACATGACGATGTTAACTTTGTGGCATAAAATGTATCGATCTATCTATCTGCTGTTAGTTTTTATCAAATCGGAACAGACACATTTTATAGTACTAGAACATAACCATGTTTTAAATGTATGTAGCCATATGTTGGCCATAAAATATTGTCCTATCATGTATGTGTGTTTGAAAATAGTTATCACCAGTAGATATAGATACTCTGATAGATGTGTATTTCATGTGACCATTACAAGAATAACAATTACAAAAATGTCAATTTTATCAAATTTTAAAAAAAATCTAAAAAATCACTTCCTCATCGTGGTATCATAATTTCTTTCTTTCAAAAATGAAAATGTACATATTCGAAGCACAATATGGATATAATGTTCAAGCTAATGAAATAAATATTGAATAGTATGGTCATGCATGTTTTCCTGTGTCATATCAACCAGTGTTTTAAAAATACGAAGAATACTTGAAAGACGATTGGCTGGCTTATAATGTAAAGTGTCACCTGTGGTTCTCGTGTGGTATTTGTGCATCACGTGTAACTATATACTGGTGCATCAAAAATCAACTCTGACACAAAACATTGACATTTTTTTTTTCAAACAATGGTAGCATTATCCTGAAAAGAGATGAAGTATTAAGAAATCAAGTTAATAATAACATACTTCATTCTCATTGGGGTTAATCAGATTCTAGACCTACAAGAGTATATGAAAAACACAACAAGAACAGGAACATTTGAGGTTGGTTATCAAAATGATAAATGATGTTTTATGTGATAATGATTCCCTTTTTTTGTGAATAAATGGCTGTAGATATATATAATACATATATATATATAGCAAGGTAAATGATTGGACAATTTATTATAAATGAATGACTGCAATGCTCTATATACATCATGGCTAAAATGGTTCAATAGTTTCAGATGCATTGGTTTTTTTAAATCAATGTGGGGAATATATTGTATAACATCTCAGGCTGTCCTTAACAATTGTTAACCAGTATACTTCGACATACATTCATAAACAACCATATTTTTAATAAAATTATACATAAGGGTTAATAGTTAGTAATTTAGCGGACATCAAAGAAAACAAAATTTGAACGGTTTAACTATGGTAAATACCATGTAGGAATTTGAAATAATAAAAAATAGAACATATACAATGATTAAACTTAAA
The DNA here is from genome assembly GCA_032361225.1 of Lepetodrilus schrolli. Lineage (NCBI taxonomy): Eukaryota > Metazoa > Mollusca > Gastropoda > Lepetellida > Lepetodrilidae > Lepetodrilus > Lepetodrilus schrolli. The sequence goes on from JAUTBT010026186.1 coordinate 15,529, forward strand.
TTTTACTTCTACCAAGGTGAACCATTTTAAGCCATGAAACTGATTCAAATCTAAGTTTTTCTACTGCATGAATCCAGATGTTATTGAAAACACAACAGGATCCAAACCACAGATTGTAAAAACTGTCACTATTGCCTCGATAATAATGCATAAAATATTCATACCACAAATAGTTACCATTTTTTTAACACCAGAAAATAGTAAAATATTTTAATTAATTTACAATCTCAGAAATGTGCAATGTGGAGGCAATTGTGGGTCACAGCGAAAAAAAGTTAGGTGTCTAGACCAGGATACCTAGTGTGGACGCTCACAAATAACCCAGGACACCCGGGGTGAAAGTGTCCTGCCAGGATCCCGTTAAGATTTCGTTAAGATCCTGGAACCGGATGACTAACATTTTTTTGCTGTGGGTTCATTATAAGATATTAGATCATCAAAGAAAAATATATTTTGACAATTCTGAGAAGAGGAAAAAATAATATTAAAATTGAAATATCAGAAAAATATACATTTTTCTTTTTACTATGTTCAGATATTGGATCATATGGAAAATATGTATATTTATATACATGTACTATTTTAATTCTGGCACATGCATAATTATCTCAAACTGAATTTATAACTTAAAATTAAAATTTTAAAGTGCAATCAAAATTATTGACATTCTAATATTTACTCAAAATTGTCAAAATATTACCAAAGGCAGCTGTCACATGTATAATAATACATTCAAGTGAAAATTGAAATATTTACAATATAAAAAATGCATCATAACATTAAAATATCTACAGGTATACTTACATTCATGAAACTACTATTAATAATTGTACACGTAAATGTGACAACTGCCTATATTAAATATAGATATTAATAATATGCAAGGTCAAAGCTCAACACATACCTCCTCCTTCTCTTGTCTTTCGCGTTCTAATCTGTCTTCTTCCATTTTCTGTTGTTCCTGAAATGTAAGTATTGCTATTAATACTAATAGTATGACAACTGTATACAACATTAATGAATTATACATTTTGAAAAGATCCATTGTGTTATTACACTAGTGAAATATATTTATATTTATAGCATGGGATTAATGCACGAGCTAGTGTGTCATATTGATTTTATGACCTGAATGATTCCAAAGTCAATATTTTCTGAGCGATAGCGAGGAAAATATTAACTTTAGAATCAATTGTTGTAAAATCAATATGACACACTAGCGAGTGTGTTAATTTCTTTATCCAACAACTTTTTAACGGAAATTCATTCAACTTAAACGTATTCTCATGTGAAAGTCAAATAGGGAGTGCAAGCCATGTAACCAGCCAATGAAAATCGTTCCAGGTGTTATGCACTACTGTGCAAGATATGGTATTTAGGTCATGAGTTATCTTGAACCATATGTTGGATAAATACAATTATACACCTTTACTTTATGATTACCCATTATATTTAATATATTTTCTGTATATTTTCTCAGCAATATTTCATGGCTTTGAAATAATCAGTATACTATTACAGCACATTCAAGCCTATGTTGTTGTCATGTTTGGCTGTACAATATTTTTCAGAATATTAATATTTAAAACATTGGTGAAATAAAACATGCTGAATATAATTGAGAATAGTTTTTCACCTACCTTATCTTCCACTCGTTCCAATGATTTATTTGACTGACATCATTCCTCATGCAATACATGCAATAATGTTATAATGTCATAATCTCATGCAGATAATAATTTCTGGTTGTTCTTGTCCATTATCAAAATTATTTGGCGCATCCTTCACTTTTACTAAAATGAATATCATGAAATGCAAAAAAATTAACTCGGAAAATATATTGTAATGGTTTCCATTTCTTCAGCCATATTGGCGTCATCTCTTATTCTTTGTTCTTGAAACTGGTTCCATTTCAGTGACATCATATCTATATTTCCCAGCTGTGATGGAATGTTAACTTTTTTTTAATTTTCTAATTATGTTAAAGTCTTCTCCTGGAAATATCCATCCATTTCATGTACTGACATATTAACATGACAAAGGAATTCTTCATTAGTTTAACTTTGTTTAATACCATTCTTCAACAAAACCACTCACACATTCTTACAATATTTACAATTGAGACATACTGCATATCAGCATTACATCTCAAATAAAAATTCATTTAATAAAATCCATACAAATAAATTTGATGAAAATATATACACTGTATATGAATAAATAAATACAAGATATATGATTGTATCAATGGAATGGCTTTTAACATATCTTAACTGTCATATATATGGCATATAATAGATTTATATTCAAATAAATAATTTAAAATAATAAATAAATGCTCTTCAATAAATTATATCAATAAATACATCTAACAACATACAACATATTACAGTTTTAGTGGAATAAACATGCAAGACACAATTAGGTTTACAAAATGCTTCCACAGAGGATCAAAAATGAACTTATTAAAATAATAGGTTGTGTTACTTTTCTATTAGCTAAGATATTGAAGATGAAGAATTCAAAATTTTATAGACTTTTCTCTTTCCTGAAAAAAAGTTATACTATTTTGAATGGCAAAACCCTCACTTCATTTTTTCGTGTTGCTGACTCTACAATGAATGGCAGTGTCAAGCACTATTCAATTAAATTATATTAATCAACTACTAAGCTAGCCAGAGATGATTAGAAATTGTGGTACTGTATATAGATAGATAACACCCAAAATACACATATTAGTATTGATCATGTAAATATTTCAACATAATACATAAGGGAAGACAACCTGATTGTGTCGAGCATGAAAACGAGAGTAAAATATATTAACTTAACTTCAGGGATTATCAATTTGAACCCTTTTCTTATTAGGCCACTCAAAAGCACTGTATCAATATGAATGTGTGCAGATAAAGGGTATTGTAAGAGAGAGTCTCAATAAAAGTGGGGTGCTTAGCGACCTACACCTCTTAACCACATACAGCAAAGATCTTTTCGAAATTGACAGAACAAGATTGACCTCTCCTCCTGAGATTACAAAACATTTTTTTAGTACGATTTCATGCTCAAGTTTTGTTCACAAATCCCCATATAAAATTTCAGATGGAGGATAAAATCATACAAAAAATCTTTCCGTAATCTGGGGGCCTGATACAACATCTCTGTTTGTCTATAGCAGAGTGCTGACATAATTGGAATGCTACCATATTCATCACATAAGAATCAGTCTAATTTTGACACAGTTCCATGTCCACCTTGATATCAAGCTCTAGCCTCACACCAAATTTTGCTCCAATTCTGAAATATTGTCACTGCTAGAAGATATCAAACTGGATGGGGATGACTGTTGGAGAAATCTTGTCCGGTACATCATCGGAACATCCGAGGACCATCTCTTAGGATTGGACTTCCTGTGGGAAATGCTGGCCTGGAGCGGGTCTTGCTCGTCTTCAGACGTCTTCTCGAACTTGAGATGGAGTTCGGACACGGATCTTGCCCCTCGCCACACCGGCTTCTTTACGGCTGTTTGCTGCTGATTGATGGCAGAGAACTTTTTCTGAATGTCAGAGATGTTCAGCCCTGACGATAGTCTCCTCAGTCTGTCACGTGTCCTGGTCTTCAAGTCCTCGACTCTGGACATCTCAGGACTTTCACTGGTGCTTGTGTTCTTCTCAAATATTTCCTTCATGGACGAACACCTTCTTTTATGTACGAATGGCTTCTTGAAGTCTTGTTCGATTTTGGCGTGCCTCTGGTCCGAGAACTTCTGCTGAAGCCGCAGCATGTGGTCACCAGAAGAAGATCTCCTTCTCCCTCTGTTCATCTCGATCTCGTCTTTGATTTCGGAGTCCTTGTTTGATATCTCCTTCTGCAAGTTCTCGAACTTTTCCAGCAGTGACATCCTCCCTGGAATGAGAATCTTCTCCGAGTGACTCAGAGCTCCGTTGTTGTCGTGTTCCAGGTGATTCCTCACATGCTTGACTCTCCTTTCACCAGGAGGCTTGATATTCTTTGGAGGAAGCCCTCCTGAGGAATCTCTGCTCATAGTTATTGCCTCTGCAGTTAATCTGGATTCACTTCTGTTGTTGCTTCTACTCCCTGTCTGCGGTAATCCCGCACTGAGAACGGGAGAATATACATCTGTCCGGGAAAGCTTCCTCTCGTCATTAGACCATTTAGAAACCCTATCCTGAACCTTAGATGTCTTGAAGTGTTTGGGCAGGGAATTAGCTCTCTGGCTGTGCCAATTGTCTTTTGGTATGTATGTGGATGCGTCTCCCTCTTCGACTAAGCTTTCAAGACTTGTTCTCAAAGGAGAATACTTCACCTGATGTTTCCTCAGTTGCTCGTCCTCGTATTCATCCATCAACAAGCTGTCAACACTCGTTCTTGTGGACAAGCTCTCTGTGCTCTTCCTGTTCCATGAATAACCACTCCTAGGAGCATAGCTATCAGAACTGCATCTGGACGACACGCTGGGTCCACTGCTCTTTGACGAAACATACTGAGAATAATTCATAGGAAATACGGCTTGGCCGACCGTCTTATGAAGAAATGTTTCAGAACTTTGTGATGGTGAGCCATGGGTCTTGACATTTCTAGAAAAGTCAGAAAGGTCCAAACTACCTGTTTGAGTCGAAATTTGAAAGTCAGGCTTTGGTGATCTCGGAATGGCATGACTCCACCTCCTGTCTTCAATGTCTTGGCTCAGACTCTGTGAGCTGATGGAGGAACTCTGAGACGTGCATTTGGCTAGCAGTCCTGATGGCTGACATCCTTTTGAAATGTCAGAAGAACTGAACCACAAAGAGCGAGGCGACTCGGATGACAAGGGGAGTTGAGAGTAAGGAATCTCAGAAGCTGTGCTCAAGTTCCTTCCTCTTTGTCTTGATTCGGTGAAGTCTCTACTTTCACTGTGGCTCCTTCTCGGGGAAGAGGACTCCTTCATTGAACAGTTTCTGATCAGGAGCTGAATCTGTAGTTCCCTTTGCCAAGACTTGGATGTATCTGCTAAGTATTTCGGCTTGGCCCATTCTTCCTCTTTGTCATCTGCCTCGGCTAAAATCTCTCGTAAGGATGGAGCCCTTCCAGACCATGTGTTATATTTTCTATATCTGGATTCCGTATTCTTAGGAGGCAGTTTTTTATTTTCTTCTGACCTCTTCTCGAATGTGTCCCTGATGGATGTAACAAAGGGTTTTCTGTTTCTTTTGTGATACTTCCTATGACCATTATAACATCTTGGTGACTCGGATCCCATATCAGAAGTCTGTGGAGATGGCTGAAACAGATATATACCTCATGATATTATTGAATGTCGTTAGAATATGACCATATATATACAAACAAGATTTTACTGGTCCTTCATAAAGTTAGCATAGTACATGTAAATTCATCCACAATATTTAAATACTTTCAGAATAAATGTCAATATTTAGTTACTTTATTATTACAAGTGACTTACATTGAGCATTGGACTGGTGTATGGCACACTAGGCTTGACTTCAACAGTTATCTCCGTTGGTCCATCGGGTCCCCAGGCTTTGGGAACTCTATTCGAAACACACGGAGAATTCACCTCAGAGTTGTCTTCCCTTCCCGATCCCGGAGTCAGGCATAGGAACATGCTACTGTTGCGAAAGAAAGGTAGCGACCTGGGTGTGCTCTGGGCACTGTTGACTTCATTGAGGTAGGACAGGTTCAGATGAAGGTCAAGGTTGTCCTCGTTGGAGGAGATGTTGACAATTTCTTCATCGAAACTGTCTGCCAGCATTTGGAAGGATGTCACTTTGAGGTATGAGTTGATCTGAGGACATGTGGTAACGGGGTAGGTTGTGGACGCAGACTGAGGACATGTGGTAGCAGGGTAGGGTGTGGATGAAGATTGATGGATATAGGTGAGAGCTGGAGAGTGGGCTCCATCAGCTTCTCCTGAGGACATAGGATGTGAATGTGTAGCATCTGGAACATCAATACATGGAGACACTGTGACGGATGCTGTGGACACACTGAAGCCTGGTGAGGACTGAATGGCATATTCAACAGAAGGCAAGTTCTCCTTGAGGTTAAATGCCTTGGACATTGGTGCGTGGTTTGCTCTGAATAGTTCTGGAACAGAATCTGGTCTTTTAGAAGGACTGGCCACTATTGGAAAACTATGAGTGTTCTGTTTGACATTAACACAGCTGTTATTATCCTGAGACTTAATGTTCAAATGATCTTTGTTGAATATTATAGGGCTGGATGTCTCATTCTTATTCTTATTGTCACTTACTAGTCCTTGTTGTACTATGTGAATAGGACTCTCAGGTGCAGGTACTCGTGCCAGTACCATTTCTACTGGTTCTGTGCCCTTTGAAACCCTTGCAGCTGTTTTAGTAGTGTTGCCTTCTTGCTTAAGGATGGATTCACTTTGATTGCACTGTGTATCTTTTCCTGACATGGAAATATATGACTGAGGTATTCGACTTTGACTGTGAGTAGGAACTACATGTTTGTTTATAGTTTCAGTCAAAACAGCCTCTTCTAAACATAGTTCTGTTGGTGAATTAACAGAAATGTCATGTTCAGGTTTGGGAACATTTTGTACATCACTTTTCAATTTTGGTGGTCTTCGCTTCATGAAGTTTTCAAAGAATGTCCTTGGGCTATCTGTGGGAGACGTTATTTTCTCTGGTTTCTGACATTCTGTGGTCTTTGATGGTCTGCGCTTCATGAAATTTTCGAAAAATGTCCTCGGACTTTCAGAAGAGTGGTCCATTTCAGGAAAGGACTTGACTTTGTTTGGAACTGGTGATAGTGTTTCCGTGTCATCGTTTGATTCAAGTGGTGGAGACCTTGTCGGAATATAATTGGTTATGCTCTTCATGAGATTGGCTAGCTTCTCCTCGACCTCACTTGCTCTTCTCGGAGACATTACATCAAGAGCACTGCCACCGACAATTCTGTCTCTCTTAAATAGTTTCCTCTGTTTCAGGAAATTGGATTTCGGCAGATAAGATTCTCTGGGTGAACTTTCAGATGAACAAGCTTTATGGTCCGGCATTGCTTGTAACCTGTCCTTGTTTTTCATGTCGTTCAACAGATTGGACAAACTTTCTTTCACTGTTGAAGAACCTGCAGGTTTCACTCCACATGTGGAGTCCTTAGCCTTGCTTACATTCTGGAACATGGAAACTCTCTCAGACACAGACTTGCAGTCTTCCTGATCTTCTTCAGGGCTTGAATCTTGTCTGGAGACTTCGTGCTGTTCGGTCGTTTTATTACGAAAGAGCTCATTTGCCATCAGTTGGGGATTTCTTGGCCTGGTATCAGTTAAACTGGTTTCCGTGACTGCTTGTCCATTGCCAAGGTCATTCAACTCCCCGAACTGTCTGAAGGGAGATACGTTCCTCGAAGAATAAAACTCATTGCCAGTTTGTGGACATATTTGCATAGGTCGATCAGGTTTTTTATGGTGTTCTTCAAAGTCATGGTTCGGTGTTGCAGGTGAATGCACCCGTCTTCCTGGTCTCTCCATGACCTTGACTTCAGCGAAATGTTCTTTCAGTCTCGTGATACACAACTCCTGCTGTAGCTTGCTGTATACCTTTCGTTGTGTTCTCGGGGAGTCCTTAACACTCTTAAACTCGGATACAACCTCTCCAAATGCCTGATTGATGACTGGGTTGTTACTGGCGGAAACTTCGTCTTCGTTTTCTGCAGCAGCTGCTGCACACTTAGCTCTCCATGATTCCAGAACAGGGGGAAGACTGGACCTGCTTTCTCCAGTGGTAGTGTCAGGTTCATTAAGATATCCACTGTACATCTTCGAAGGTCTAGATGCAACAGTGTTAACCTGGTGTAGGAATTTCAAGGTCAGTGAAGGACTGTCATCTGAATGGTCTTTGCTAAGTTTTGTGACAACATTTTCAAGGAAGATTGATGCCGATTCTTTGGAGAGGTTTCTAGTTTCTGCAGTTCTTCTTGGTGGATCAGGAGTTGGCAACAACTTTCCAGCTGCCTCTTTTAAAGTAGCAAGGTCTGGCATGTGAATTAAAGGAACAGAACTCTTTCGAGAAGATATATCGCATGATTCAGATGTCTTCTTTGGAAAATCGGCATTGCTAGTGTAATTTTCGGCATTGGAACTCCTGATACTCATGGGAAACCTCTGAATGCCTGCTGCTATATTCTCTTCATCTTTGACTTGCTTCAACCCATACGTAATGTCATCTTTTATCTGATTTCCCCTCTGGATGATGTCACTCAAGACATTCTCGAAATATATTCTAGTTCTTTGGGCCTCTGATTTCTGCATTGGAGATAGTCTGGATATTTCTGGATCTTGACATACACCTGGATCCTGATGACTGCTAGAAAATGGAGTCACTATTTGATAGCTTCCATCTTGACTGTTTGAAACCACTCCTATTTCGTCTTCAATATCAAGGTTCTCATTCTCTTCGTTTGAGATCGGCGTATTTTCCGAATCCATGTAGAACATTGGGAATTCTTCAGTTGTGGCTAGAGAGTCATGCCCAGTTCTGGGGCCTCTGACAACAGACCAGTCCTCCACCTGGTTGGTATCCTTCATGTCACATGCACCTGGATCTACCATTGCTCCACCAAAAGCATGGGCTTCCTGTACAACATCGTTCAGGGAAAGGGCACAGGGTTCGTTCATGCCATCGTGGATGGATTCAATAGCACCAGGAATGAAGAACAAGACGTCGTCACCGAGCTCGGCATTTTCCAGTTCCTCGTCGGCAACCCTCGGCAAAATGTCTTCGTCAAATACCGGGACGTTGTAGTAAACTTCAGTGTTTATCTCTCTGTTTGAATGTGCTTCCAGGTCGATGAATTGTCCACTTCTCATTGTAGGAAATGGGTGAGTGCTCCATCCTAGACTTGAATCACCTCCACCAGTTGCTGCACTCTCAAATTCAGTCGTAGTGACCAGTGTGGGGTCCTCAGCATTAATCCAGTGAGACGGAGGCTGGGTAGTGACATCTGCAAACTTCTCCTCATCTGTTGTGCAATATGTAGCATGGGAATACGTATCAGTCTGCACATCATCAAGATACCCTGTAAGACCCTCACATCCTGTGCTACCTTCTCGAGTTTCTACACTCTCATCAGACCGCTTCGTGTCACTGATTAAGGCTTTCACGGCATTGGAAACAAACTGCCTTAAAATACCAGATTCCTCTGATCTTATGTTACTGTGGTCAGAATATGACGATGTTGAAGTCGTCCAATGAAAGCGATCTCTTGAATTCTGCCCAAGGGTATCTGATGACCCCTGTCTCTCTGAAGATGTAATGGTAGAACCCGGACAAAGATCGCTAGGCAAGGAGAGCCTGGGAACAACATGATCCGTGTCCTCGACTTCATGGTGTGGTTCTGGAGAAGACTGTGGTTCTTCATTGGAAAGCAGTTTGTCGTCGGTTGAACTGTCGAAGACACTGATGCAATAGTCTCTGTACGAACTGCTGCCCGTACTGCTGTAACGCTCTCTCTCATGCATATCCTCATCTCCATAATTACACTGCGCATACCCTGGCTCACTACAACTGGAACTACTGTGATCTCTATACTCTATGGAATCTTCCACAAGGTTCTGACCCAAGACTTCATCATTGGCAATAGCTGCTGCGAGGTCTGCTCCAAGGTCTGGAGATGTGTCCGTGTCCACGTCCTCGTTAATGATCCTCTCGTACTCTTGCAAGAGGCCTTGCATCTCGCTGGATCCCGAGGAACTGCTGCACTGGTCATCATCGCTGGTCAAGTCGAGGTGTCGGTTGATGGAGGCTGCATCAAGACTGGTGTTGGATAATGCATGTGGTCCGTACTGCTCTTCATCCCCGGTGACACTGTTCAAGTCTGATGTCTGCAGGTGCATTCCTTTGCTGACCATGGTGCTCACCATTGCATAGACTCTCGGTGATCTGGTATCACTGCGAGCGAAGTCTTGGTGAACTGGAGCTTGGGGATCATTTTGGATGGATGAACTGGACAAATTGTTAGTGTTTTCATCACTGGTGGTATCATCACAAATGGACAGATCACCATTTTCCATCTGCATTTGGAAGCTATCAGTGTCTACAGAGATTTCAAAGTCTGCATTTCTGGCAGCATGATTTCCAGGAAAGCAGGATATAATCTCACCTCTTGGAGGTAATCCAAGCTGTGGAAATTGGTTATGAACACCATCCATTCCTCCTGTTCCATCATAATTTGTATCCACAATTTCAATTGCATTTCTGACCTCATCACTATCATCATATTCGCAGAAATGAATGTTATTTTCACCAGATTCTGAGTCAAACACAACCACCTGTTCAGTGTAATGGTCAATCTCTATGTGAATATCTTCACACTCAACTTCTGGGATTCCGTCTATATGGTTGTCCACTGCACCAACATTCACAACTTCATCCACAACTTCATCCACACCATGAACCTCTGTATTCACCATATCCACTAGGGTCCTTTCACCCTCTACCTCCTCAAAAACTGAGAGGTCCAGCAGGAAATCAGAAACTTCTGAGTTGTAGTTCATGTTTTCAGAAACTACTCCATCTTCAGGGCATGCTTTTGGGTCTCCAGAAAGAACTGGCTCAGCAGAACATCCTATTCGCACAAAACTATCACTTTCTTTTTCTCTTTCCACAACCTCATCCTCCACATACACCTCGCCTTCCTCTTCATAGGAATAACTCTCGTCTTCACTTTCGTGTTGTTCTAGGTTCGTATTTCCCCACCTGTGTAGACCCTCTAATGTAAAGTTGCCGCTACTGTCACTGGTACTGGTCAGATCAGTGTTTTCGCCCATCTGGTCATGCACAGGAAGGGGAACATGCAAGAGAACACACATACAACATGCATTACTATTATGTTCATGCACTAAGATAAAAAAATAAAAATTAAATTAAATAAATACAATAAAACATAAAATTATCTTTGATAATTCCAAAATATGTTTAAAATAAGATACAAAAGTACCGTAAGTACCAAAACTAGTTACACGACACTAAAGCACTATAGCCATTTTAAATATCATGCCAGTCTAGTATTAGGCCTAGTTATAAATTCTGCCGAAAGAGTATGAAACCTTTGGAGTACAACTTCATGCTCAATTCAAAGTTTTGTTCACAAATCCCCATGCAAAATTTGAGTTTGAGCATAAAATCGTACTCAAAAAGCTTCATAATCTCTGGGCCAGGGGCCATGTTCCTGAAGCTATTGTATACCTAATGACATCGTTAATGCCTTCATGTAAGAAAATGTGATGAAACAGTCAACTTTTCCTCCAACAAGGCTAAGCGACATCATTACCTATACAAGAACTTCGTGAATATGGTCCCAGGACGACTAGGACCAGTCAAGCACATGAATATTGAATAACGAGAACAAATTAAATCTTGATGTCATGCAAAAGTTACCCCATCAAATAATATTGAAAAGAAAATGGTCATGCACATGCTATGACCTACCTTTCTGCGATGATATTTAACCAGGTTCAAGGTGCCAGATCACTAATACTGTTGATCACTAGTATGTATACACTATATATAGAATCCAATAATGTAAAGCATAGAAATATGTGCTATATGTAGCCAGGTATCTGGTGTCATTGTAACATATGACTGTGCCAATCCTGGGATTTGAACCCGTGAGCCAAAGGGATAACCCCTCTGGCTGAGACCAGTAGGAGCATCTTATATCACACCCGGCTACATATATATAAGTGTTCTACTATTTTCCCCACGACTTACTTGTTTCTTGCGTTCTTCCTCTTCTTCCTTCTTTCTTCTCTCTTCCTCCTCACGTTTCTTAGCGGCTTCCTGCTGCGCACGTTTTCTCTCGGCTTCCTCTGCCTCTTTACGTTCTTCTTCTTCCTGTGCTTTTCGCTTCCTCTCTGCTTCAGCCGCTTCTTGTGCTGCGGTGTCGTCCTCTGCAGGCTGACTGGCTTCCTGAAGACCAGGGGGAGATAACTCTCAATTAGTTCATGATTCAAGGCAGACAACCCTGGGTGAAATCAAATAGATGAAGGGGAGATAATTCCTAATAGTTCCGTGATGGTGCTGTAAATAAACTGTATCAAAGCCAATCATGAAACAGTTGCAATTAAGGAAGGAATTTCAAGCCAAATCTTTTTTTAGTACATTCAGCTTGGAAATGTATGGCGATTCAATTAACTTTCGTGAAATCAAACTGCGGAATATGTATCATAACTTTTTCCAAAACATTCATCTCCAAACAATAACTTAACTGTTCAGAAAGCTTGATACTCATATTAAACATTGATATATATATAGTAGGGAAAATCTTTAAAAGAAACGCAAATTGCATGCGCATTGAAATGATAGAAAATGCTAGAGGAAATAATAATAGGAAATAATTTCATAATCAGAATGTTAGTATTAGCTGATATTGGAGAAACAATATTCCTGTACATGGAACTTACAAATACAATGTTAATAATGTATAAGGTATAAGATGAAAATTGATGAGTATTAATAGCAAAGATATTTGTATATTCCTGCTAAATGACTGGAAAATCACTGTTTATATACTAGTATCTTAATTATCACCCTCAAATAAAACAATGAAAATAATCACTTGAAATGTACCCACAATTTACAACCACAAATTACAACCACTTCTGAAAGAAAAGTTGTCTGAGATATATGCCATTTTGATCATGCTCAAATTTTTTTCTCAGTCGATTTATCAAAATATGCCTTGGATTATTAAATGACAATACTCAATAGCATTCATTGCTACCAAAAATGTTGTTTCAGAATTCTGCATGATTTACACATTGGCATATAAGTCAGACAGCCGGGTGCTCTATGTAATGCTACACATTTAAGGAAAAATACTACCAAATATTACAGATCGTTGAGGATCAACTATGACTCATCTAGATCGGCTCTGTGCCTAGGTCTACTGGCTGTGCAAGGCTAAATGACTACGGTGCTCTTCACAAATAATCTCCATATAGTGTCAACCTTGAAATACAAAGGAATTTAATCTCGATAATCAAGAAAAAAGATAAGACTAGTATACCTGTATAAATTATATTATGTAAGAATTTTTTTTTTTAATATTTTGGAATTGGATTCGATTTCAAGATTTTTTCACTTATATCATGACATGGCTTGTCAGTTTAAGACAGGAGGAAACCCGCAACTTCACTAGTGCTGAAAGTTGTAATATACACAATTGCATATAATTAATGATCTATAGTTACTAATGAGATTAAATTCCCTTTGTGGTGCATTGATCCGATGGCACATGTATATACATACGTAAAGTGGCACACAGACTCTGAATAATTATAATAAAATCCATTACTATAGACATATGACATTAACTCTCCTCATAATTATTCAGAGTCCCACCCTACATGTATTTCCGTGAACTACGATACTCATTAATCAGTAATCAAACAAGCACACACTATTGAGTCATTAACCCTCTCCCTGCTAGATAAGGCCAAAGCACTGCTCAGTAGGGCATCTCCGGTTGCCTTCAGCAGGCAGAGGGTTAACAGACACCTTTTCTAGAACTGCAGCAAATGACACCAAATCAACCCTCCAGTTGTATCATTAATGACCTTCAATCATTAATGAGATTCAATTCACACTGAAGTGCATTAATCTGATGGCACGCGGTGACGTAACTCCTCAATGTCTGTGAACTACTGTGCTGACACTCTATCTACGACTGCGACACTCAACACCTAACAAACCTTCTCAGGTTCTGGTTCTGGAGCAGCAGCTGGAGTTGGCTCCTGAGCAAATCAATGTACAGAACACTGTCATAGGAATATCTCAATAACTATTCTACAATTTAACCATTTATTGGTAGTTACTAGTGCAATATTGACTGTAGTCACAGTCCTAAATAAGGGAAATAACTCCGTTTCCAGTGCAAGGGAAGTAACTTTGTTACCGTTGCAATTTCCAAGTTAATAAAACAAAGTGACGTTATATTACTAACATTATTCTGAAATTGTACACAATATTTTTTTTAAATGACAATCGTAAGCGTTTCCCTTTTCATCATTTTCTATATCTGTGAATAAAATATCAATTTTGAAATCTATAACATTCAACAGCTATAATTAAAGTTGTGTTCAGTGATAAATGCAAGTGAAATGATGAAGCGATAAAAAGAAGACACGTGCAACTGAAGGGAGTATAGGGTTATATACCAGTAGCATGCATATGTGATGACAAATGGATGACAGAACCCGATGATGTGGATAATATGTGATGATGGATATTGGGATGGTTGGAATATGGTAGCTTGTCCTGGAAAGTTTATTCCTACAATTAATAACTATTGTATAATATTTCAGCAGTTGTTAACAATAAAAGCACATCAATGCAAGCAACCGCATGTACTAATCCAGCATTGAACTAAAGTTTGACTATTGATAATTTAATTAAATATATGTCTATTAAATTGTACTATTTTACTAGATTAAACACTATGGCATGCATATATATTTAAAGAGATATTGTTGCTTCTTCTCATATTATTTAATTTGTTATTTTCACAAGATGACATTAGCATTTAATGCCAGTAAATTTAAAAATACTGCTTACAAGAATGCAGTGTTAAGCATTAAGTATTGACAAGAGTTATATAGAAACAATGTTTCACATTCATTGAGAACCTATCGTATACAACAAGAAGAAGACAACATCTAGCTTTGTGCTTATGGCGTATAGGTACTATATCACTATAGGCTATACGCAGTTATATGCAACAGACACTACTATGTACACCGAGAGCAATATAAGGCTTGGCGTTGATGGTAAGTAATGTGTATACCTTCCCTGCAGTAGGCTACTGGTGCTATATATAGAATATGATGCACACCGACTGACACTGACAGTGTATGAAGACAACATTGCACATGTTGGAACTACTTTTAAGACCGATTTACCTCTTCCTCTTGGCCACGTCTCCTACGCGATCTAGCACTGGAAGTGTCCTGCAAAATGGTCACCATGACGAACACATGAATTTGAGCTATTTCGGTGTGTTAGGTAGTACTCTATTGGTGATGGAATATTGACATCAGATAGTCAAATTTCGAGATTTCCCGGAGGTGTCATGGAGATGTGATGATAGTTAAATAATAAGTCACAGCATACAGGGATATTAATTCAAAATAATTGGGTTGAAAAAGAAATTATATAAAGTGAAATTATAGAAAATTGAAAGAAAGAACAGTGCAAGAATTCAATCATTGTCAAATATTTTCTTTTCATAAAATATTGAAAATGTTTTGTCAACATTTCGCATGGAATTATTAGCAAAAATTATTAATATGGAATTAATTAATCTGTGCATTGTTTTTTTTTGTTTATTACTATTTAATATGTATCTCTCAAAAGCAATGCAAAGATTAATACATTTTGAAATGATAATTTGTGTGCCATGGAATATACTTCATCAACATCATTTGTCATTCAAAAATGTTTAAATAACAGTGCAAGAGAAAATAACATGAATTCAAATAAAATATAGCTCAAAGCAAATTATGCATGAATATTTAACTCACAAAGTAAGAATAGTTGCTTCTAATACTGATGACATTGATAAGGAATTAACTATCTATTTTTACATTTTGTTATGGTCAGCATTGAATCAGTCAATGTTTTTGAAGTCAGATTATCAAAATGAAAGATGACATTCAAACATTACATTTCAGTTTGAATTAATACGATTTTCATTTCCAATAAAATTCAATTCAATATGTCACAGTACAAGACATCATAATTTGACAATTAATATTCATATTCAGGTCCACTAATCAGGAACCTGTATGCTAACACCATTTGTCAAATTGTGTTCAGCAATTATAATATTGATTTGAACAGTATTTATTGAGAAAGATGCATAATATCCAAAGCATAATTTCAAAATATGTGTGTCTACTAGATTGAATCAAATGAGGCATGGTTTTGTAGCTCAGTATCTTTCGGCGCAATTAATTTATAAACTAGGGGTGATTAATTTTACTGAGCCACTTCAAAACTCATTTGAATAATTATGCACCAAAATATAAATAAAATAGAACCATATGATTCTCACCAAGTCACAGTAAAATAAGCCTCTGTATTACTGGGTTATATAAATACATATATTCCACATCAGGGGATAAACTTTTGGAAGCTTTCCAACTTCAATGTAGAAACATCATTTAACCCTCTCCTTGCTAGATTAGGCACAGACATGCTGTTTATTAATTATTAATACGATTATATTAACGTGAGAAACATGCTGAATATCATACTATAATTTAGGAATACTAGCATTATTACAAAGTTATTTATACTTGGCAATTTCCGGATCAAATAAAAATAGCTGATCTTGGGAGATTTACATCCAATTTGATAATTCACAGACATTTTGTGCAATCCAGAGGCTTATAAAAATGAGACTGTTTGACTGGTTCATAACTGTGCAAAGGTTAAAAATAATATAATTCTTGCATGAACAGGTGCAATTCTTCTGTTGTCACATGCAATGTTTGAATGGTCACGTGTAATTTTGCCATTGTGACATGCTATGTTTGCATGGTCATGAGTAATTATTGAATTGTGACATGTAAATTTTGCAATTTGATGTGTAATTCTTGAATTGTGACATGTGCAATTTTTGCTTGTATATGTGCACCTTTTCTTAGCTTGTGTGTAAATTTTCGCGGTTACATGCCATTTTTCCGTATGTTACCTCGGCTGCGGGGGTCTCCTCTTCGTCCTGTTGTCGTCGTCGTGCACGACGTGACGATCTGTCCTCTTCCTGTGGCTCAGCGGCCTGCCTATAATTTACGAAGATAATTAATTAATATAAATTAATTAATTAATTGCAATTATTTGTTTTGTAGATGCATAGTGGTAAGTATCAATTCCTAAAGTATAGACTTTTATGCAGAGAAATGATTATTATTATTATATTAATTACAATACCAACAACATGAGGTCATGTTTATATGTAGGGCACTATTTTACATATATTCAGATGGGATCAATGATTCTCTTATATAAATTACATTTTGTGTCATTTCTGAAATAGGAAAAGCATTAATCCTGAAAAATAAATCAAATCACAACTCAAAGCATTTGTTATAATTAGGCACTTCAAAAATTCAAACCAAACACATGATGATAGAATGGCTGAGATTATCTCCCTTATTGTGTCAAGGGAGGTAACTCGTGTATGGTGATAACTAATGAATGTTTGGAATAATAACTGGAAGTTTCAATAAGTAACCACACCATGCTGTTCACAGGTTCTCTATCATAACTATGCTTGTCTAAAAGCTGGGCTCGAAACCTAAACATGTGACTAAACACAACGTGAATTAGAAGCTTCTAAGTATCTTCTCCACTAAACAGTTTAGGATACTCTGGTCGAGGTCAAAACACCAACTTAAAAGACTTACACAGGATTTGTGAAATCATTTCTTTACAACATGTGATTATGGATCAGATTGTCATCAGATTGGCTATTCATAAATCTCAGAAGGTTTTGCAAATAAATAATCCTTAAACAAAAACATGTTTAATCATTACAAAATACCACAATCAAAACAACGCAACTTTATACCAGTTCAAATTCCGTCATCACAGTCATATTACAATGATGTGAATCTCAGATGGTGCTTTTTGTTCCAAGCTATATCTCTTTTGTAATGAGAAATCTAGTGTAATAAGAAAGCCAAACTTTTCAGTATTAACACTGACTAAAATATAGTCCTAATGTGTATTTATTTGTAGCAATTATATTTTTCGATATTGGTTACACTGCGATTACATTTTTCAATATTGGTTACAGAGCAATTATATTTTTCGATATTGGTTACACTGCGATTACATTTGTCAATATTGGTTACAGAGCGATTATATTTTTCGATATTAGTTACACTGCGATTACATTTTTCAATATTGGTTACAGAGCGATTATTGGTTACACTGCGATTACATTTTTCAATATTGGTTACAGAGTGATTATATTTTTAGATATTGGTTACACTGCGATTACATTTTCCGATATTGGTTATACGTGGCCTTGCCTTAGTCGAGCCTCTCTTCTTTCTCGCCGTCTTCTTTCAAGGTCATCTTCACAGTTCACTGCACTACGTTCGTTTGCTGCTCTAAATTAGCGGGAACAAACACACGGGTAAAAATCAAACCAGGATCGAGGGCACTAGAATTTGGGTGAACACTGAAACATGGGTCTAGAAAAACATTGTTAGGAAAGAAAGAAAAGTAGGGAAAATTCACACAGAAATCATAAAGATTTTGTTATGAATGTCAATGTCTACTTGGCCCCCCGTTCCATAGAACGATCATGGCACTACGAAAACTCTATTAGCATATATGAGTTATGACTCTCGTAGAGCTATGATCCTGTAAACAGGTTCCAGAACATTACTTTTTATAAATTTAATTTTAATATAATGCACAACCAGAATTTTTGCGAGGTATAAAATTTTCATGGTTAGGGAGTTTACAACATTTTGACTTATTTTATTATTGTTGTTTAGAGATTACGTAAATTATTAAGTGAACTAAGTAAATGTTTTGAGATTGTGAATTAAACCATGAATGCGACAAAAATAAAATACCTCAAAATTTTCTGGTTATGCTACAGGATTTCAAAATGTAGCCCCAATTTACAGGAATTTATAAAAAAAATAATGTTTAAAGCATTTTGAATTTTACACTAAAAACACAAAAGAAAACACAAAAATAAAATATTTACAAAAAGGGGGAAATATGTACAACATACTGGCAGGGCACAAGTCTTAACAGGAAAAGCATTGGCAGTAGTCTATGGTAGTAATGCGTTGAAAATACCAAAGAAAAATTGTATGTGTGAAGCAATTTTAATATGTTTTGTCAGTGTTGCAAGCCACATAGGATTTACACCACAGAGTGATTTAACCTTCTCAAGGCTAGAGACAACTGGAGTTGCCATGCTTACCAGAGAAAATAATAAGGGGGAGGGTTACAACATTCAGCATGCAGAGGTGTTGGTTTATTAGCATACAGAGCAGAAGCGATAGTAACTGGTGCTGTGTGTGTATTTGCATACATAGAGATGCTTAAATGCTCATAGCAGGCTATGGTTGGACCACGAGTTGGCCCAGTTCTAGGTTTCTATTGGTCTCTCCATGTATAGACAGTTACCAGTCTGTCTCAGGCTTGGGTATGACCATAGATGTTGTTATAAATTGGCAATGATATTACTTGATGCTGTGTTTATTTACATGCAGATCTGTTCAATCATCAAGGCAAAAGAAGATCTCCCTGTATAACCTCCATAAATAACACAAAACTAAGGCTATGCTGAATTTGATCAAATATTAACAAGGGTATAAAGAACATGCAGTTCTGTTAAATCATCAAGGCAAAAGAAGATCTCCTTGTATGACCTCTATAAATACCACAAGATGAATTTAAGGCTATGCTGAATTTGATCAAATTTTAAGAAGGGTGTAAAGTTCCACACCAACCATGCATTTTGTTGTTTTCTGACCTGACATTTCACATATAGATTCCAACTACACACAACATACTTCTGACTTTCAAAATCTTGGCAGTTGTCACACCAACATACCCAATCCAAAATATTGTGCCAAGTTCCCCTTCCAGAAAAACAAGCAATTTCTTCACAAAGGTTTCCTTGGTAATCTCAGAGATATAACTTACTGTCTTGTATCAATGTCTAGCATTGCTACAGACACCAAGCCAAACACACAGATGGTATGTATTCCGTATTTCGATGGTGTGTATGCTGTGTTTTCTGGTGTGTATTGTGTTTTCTGGTGCAGCAACATGTCTCAGGTAATGAGGTTTCCACATGCATACTCTATCACACTGGCACTGACTGAGTTTTTATTGAAGCTACATATCATCCTCTGACTGCAATATTTGCCCCCAGCAAGGGAAATTGGCACTAGTCTGAGCTAAAATGCTCAAAGTATATGGTATCCCGAGGACAAGAAATCTTATCAGAATTTTGAGGCTTTTACATGTAAATATTATTATTACATGTATAATCATATTCTAGTTGGCTTCTATTGCAGACTTTACTCCAATTGTTTTAAGAACACTCATTGGAATAACTACAAATAAATTATTGAGATAATGCAACAATATACCAGGGCACCCTTTCATGAAACTCTTGTATCGACTAAGACACCATAGCATTATCATTGCTAGATATGCGATAGATAGATACGAGACCGATATGGTCTCTTAGTGGATACGATAGCTTCATGAAATGGCACCCTGGGCTCTCCTTTACAAAATGTAGCAGTAGCAATGGTGCAGTCTATGGCTAAGGAATTACGGTTACCTTAAAGCTGCACTGACATTTTGCACATGCGAGCCCTGATCTAGAATCCTTAGCTATTACTCGATTTTTCTTCTTTTTAATGTTCAGGTTGTTTACGCAAACCATGAAAATTACATCCCTTAGAGATCTATGAAAGAAGTGTAGATTAAATTGGCTACAAACCATAGGCTTGCTACAGTCAAACCAAGGGTATCTCCGACATGGCAAATAACACACAATCATCTCCATCAGACACAGATCAGACTGTATCTCATGTGATGGTGTGCCAATGCTTGAAGTGTGGCTAGCAGATGTGTTTGCATTTAAACCAGATATAAATTCCAAATACACATTTTGATATTCTCGTTAATGTCTCGTCAGTATGTCAGCATGAAACCATTATACTGCACATGAGTACCTTTTAGCCCCATATCTTAAAAGATATACTATTGACATTTTTGTATTCTTTTTTTTCTTTTAACAAAAATGGTCTGTGTTGTACTGTAGTCTAGGCCTAAAACATGGAGTGCATCATGCTATTACTACAGCAGGAAAAGATATAAACTATGTATTCCCGAGTAATCATAGTATCTGAGGATGAAAGATTTCATCTCCTGCAATAATTACCATTACTATTTCTAGAGGTTTAACTTATGGATTCAGCTCAATCTGAGACTCATTAACAAAAACAGTATCTATCCCTTTTGAACTGGCATCCACTATCAAATATCTAGTGACTTCCTGTTTAAAAATTGTACTATGCCATTGAGGTACTCCCTAGACTAACAATAGTCTCATAGGATGAAAGACACCGACTCTAGCTATTCCTTAGACTAAGCACAGTAAGGGAGTGAGCTATCAATTCTCCAGCCTGTTCCTATCTACAATGTCATCAAGGTACTCCATAGACCAACACTATAGTCTCATAGGACTAACATCACAGTCTCATAGGATGAAAGACCCAGACCGTAGCTATTCACTAGACCTTGCAGAGTAAGAAAGTGAAAGACAGCCACCCTTGACTACCTATAGGGTGTGAAAAAATGCACTATATGGATATTTCCTATGGAGTTCTTCCACTAACAATTCTCCAGTCAATTCATGTCTACAATGTCATCAGGGTATTCCCTATACCAACACCATGTAGTCTCACCAGATGAAAGACGGACTCTAGATATTTCCCAGTTCTCCCACTACACTGTCGCAGCTCGGTGAAAGTCATGTGGGAGTCGTCAGAATGTGGGTAGGGAATGTTCTCTTGTCTACTGGCTGTACTTGTTTGGTCATGAGATGCCAGCAGCCCACACTGAGATCTAGCGCTTACAGACTGCCGACTGACAGATACCACGGGTACACTTATCAGACACACCGTGGAAATACAGTAGTATACTCCCATACTTCTTCTATGCCGGTTTCCAAGGTAACGGTCAGAGACATGATAACATACGATTCCTACTAGGAAATTGGTGTATTTTGTGTGATTTTCTTATTGTGGCAGGAAAACCGCAAAATACGATTTTGCTCATTTTAACTAATTTTGTCTTGAATTGTAAAGGTATTGGCGGTGATCTGTTTGTGTATAATATGAGGACAACCCATAAAGAAGACTGTTTTATTTCATTGAGGTATTTCCACTGGAATGCATTATTACAGTAGAAGGTGGCCCATAAAGAAGACAATGATATCCTACAAAATGCTTGGAACCACCAACATTAATGCCCAACATGGACATCTGTACTTGTAGATACTGATATCTATCCAATTCAATCAACCAAAATCACTGGATGAGGTACTTTAACCTTGATATTGCACTACTGTTGCCCAAACTGCAATGGCTAGCATACTATACCAAATTCCCTGTTAACTTTGATATTGTGTTACTGTTGCGCATACTGAAACAGTTCGTATCAAATTACCTATTACCAATTACTAAATTATCTTCAAAGCTGGCAGCCGTCATCTGCTATTATCTTGTCTGGGTAAACTTCTAAGAAAAATGATAACTTGCTTGTAAACACATTACATGTGCTGTATGGAACCAATGGAACAGAAAAGACTGTATTGCACCAACTGTTCAAATAGAAATTGATATATAACTGCTGCTAGTAAATGAAGATTCAAATAGTGACACAGCAGCAGTTTCAGAGATACATGGTGTCTCAATCTAAATGCATTGCATGCAACTTGTAATCAAAAGGTCTACTTAAAATACATGATGAAAGCATTCAGTTTTGTAATGAAAACTCAGTTTCGTGATGAAAACCTTCAGTTTTGTGATGAAAATGTTCAGTTTTGTGATGAAAACTTTCAGATATCTGATCAAGCCAATGTCAATGATCCAATGATCACAGATCCAATTGTCAGAACAGATCCAATTGTCAGAATATGTCTAATTGTCAGAATGGATCCAGAAAGGATCCAATTGCCAGACCTGCATCAATAACCCTTCGTCATGACCTTTGCCGAAACAGTAGAACAGAGGGGGGTAACTGTCCGGTCCTTCTGCAATGCATACTGGGTAAATAAGTCATGATGCATGCTGGGGGAATAAGTCAAGCTGAAACTGACACCTGGTGCTAACTAAAAGTGATGGGTCTGCACATTCTTTGGTTTATATATAGTCCTAAGTGGTTCCTCCAACAGGGGACACTAAAGCATGCTGAGGACTGTATATTCATGGTATATGTACTAGTGTGTGGACTGTACTGGCATAATGTGGCTAGACAGCCACCAGTGGAAACAGCATGGCACCATTGGATAAACATAGTTGGACATTAGGAATAAATATATATTTTCAGGCAGAAGTTCATTGACCATTCATATCAGGGTTTACATTACAACATAGGTAGTTAAAATGATCCAGAAGAGAAAAATACGATTCAAATTTCCTTTATTATTATTATGTCTTGCATCCCTTCATCTAGAATTAAGAACTGCAGTATCGCATAGCACTTTTAAAGACCATTTAGAAACATATTTGTTTCTGTCTGCGCTTTGAGCAAACCACCAGTATGGAATCCAGTGCATTACAAGCAGCCTTATCATTATTATTATTATTATTACAGTGAACCCCCGACATAACGCCCTTCATTATATCGCGCATTCAGTTAAACCGCTCGGTCAACCGTGGACCCCATTTTTTACTCTAAAAAATTGGGCTGGCTGACGTGCGTGGTAGCTGAAATTTTATAAATTCTGGAATTCGCTGCATAAGTACTACAAGAGATTTATTTTTCATAGCACAAACAATCAATGTGAAAACACCATGCAGTAAAGATGTATTGAAGTGTACTATAGGTATTACATACGTGTCAATCTAAAGAATATAACTCGGATACAGCGATCAGCGTCTATCAGTAGCAGACGAAGGACTAGTTCCCTGCCAATGTTACACAAAACATCATGTGTAGCATAGGCATGGGACCAGTTTG